>JAKVQU010000007.1:0-205809 GCA_030462985.1 Schwanniomyces sp. yHRVM31 | reverse complement strand
GGCATCTTAATCACATGTCATATCACATTCTATGTCATGTGCTTAATACAATCTTGATCTCTAACAAATTTTTATTAGAATATCAAGCTGGATTAAGCTTCAGAAAGAAGCACACAACACCAATAAAATGAAATAATTCGTCATAACAATAACCCCAAACAATAATTGTTCAAATTATTGTTCTAGATACAATAGTTAGTACTATTCCAACTTAAAAATAGAACAAATAGATTTAAGAAATTCCCTATTAAAAAAAAGACAATCTGAAATGCCATTGAGTTACTTCTCTCTGAAAACTATACAAAGTTGTTATATTTCTCTTAACTTGCAGCTTACTCTACAAGTGAGTTAGATCTAATAAATATTTGCTTCTATAATCAATACACATTATACGATTACCATATTGTGGCCGATTTCCTTATATATATTTTATAGAGTAATGTCATTTATACTGAATTAATCTATAAATCAACTTCAATTGATATCTAGTTGATTGCTTATAGTAATACTAACTTCAACCACACTATCTTCTTATATAGGCTTGGTTATACCTCATATCACATGTCATGCACTTCTAGTGTTTTTTAACTAAAGTGTGATTATACCAAGTACTTGCGACCTCTGACTAGATACTAGAATTGAATTTTAGTACGTTATTTAGGAATCATTTATTGATCGCCTTCTTCAACCGAATACCTTAAATAGCCATGGTAAATTTCCTAACACCATAATATGAAACCACACAATCCTTAATATTATTCACTCATGGACGTCTATTTTGGGAATTTATTTTTGAAATTGGTCGTACTTCTTATTCTCTGATTTCTCAAGTGCCCTGTTGGCCTTAAGAACAAGTATGATCTTCGTATGTTGTAATATTTTGAAGATGTTCGATTTTCTTCATATCAAATAATTATTGGTACATTATTTTGATAAGATTTAGGTTGAATCTTTTGTAATTTTTTAAAATTAATTGATGGAGTTTTGACAATAAGATATGCTATACAAAGACAAAAGAGGTTGGATCTTATTTTAATGACTTAAAAATAAGGCAATAGGGTCTTTATACACTTTTTGAGAGCAGTGACTAAGACATTTTGATAAAATACTGAATTAATATCTTGAACTTAATAATCAGACAGATAGGAAGAATAAACAATGATGATTTACATAAAGGAACTGTTACCAGTTACTATGCATCATTACTTTGTATTAAGACAACATATATGTCTTTAGGTGAGTTTAAAATAGGAGTAACGACGTCGTCTATGACTATTTTTGGCACAGATATCAGTGTTATCTGCCGAGCTTGTAGGATTTTTTGCAGCTATCTTAGTTTTTTGATTTTCAATAAACCAAACAATTTATATATATGGATAGATTAACTAAAGAAAGAACAATACTTAATTTATATGTATCCTATTTGATACTTCTCTAAATATATAATGTTATTCTATTACTGTGGCATAGAGTACTTCTTAAATTTGTCTTATGGGGTATGCGGATTCCTACTGATATGTTTTCAGTCGAGACCTCAAAATATTCAAATACTGGCCCTTAAATTTAATAGAATATTGAGTAAGTTCTTTAATAAATATCGTGAAAGCATATCTTTCAGTAATATCATTCATAAAACGTACTATATTTACTGTCTTAGGTACATAGGTAACCCATAAACTATAGGTGAAGCACCATTTAGATAACTTAATGTGCAGTCATCTCTACTTAGTCTCACTGCTTCACATAAATTTATTAATTCAGATGATGTGGTTAATAGACCCCATTTCTCAAAAACCGAAGAACTAAACTTATCAATATCTTTATCGGTTACATCCCATAAATTAACTAAGACCATAGGAGAGCCACAAACTAACCAGTTGTAAATATGGCCATGTGATGGTAAGTAACCATTCGTTTTCAAGGATCCAGAAGAGCATCCAATTAATAAGCTTGGGGGTAAAGATGGCCCTGTTGGTAAACATACCTTTTGTAAGGTCGAAGGTCTAACATAATTTTCCCCTCCTCCGTGTCCCAAGTACACATATACATTTGAGTCAACCAAGTCATTAATTAATTGCAGCTCCTCGGGTATTTTTCTTATGAGTCCATTCCAATTGGCGGTCTTGGAAAATGAAGCACTGAATTTTTCCTCCGTTCTTAAGAGATCACCACCCGGGTTTATCAAATAATATAACTTCGATTTTGAAACCAGCATCTCCTCTAAGGTGCCATTTTCCTTGAAATTCCTCTTCAAAAGATCCAATAATAAATTCACAGAAGGAACTCTAGATATGGATTTCTTACGCATAAAATCTAATGATTCCCAGGGAAATTCGGCACATTCAGCACTAGGAATTAACACCAAATGCTCTTGGTTATTTTTACATGAGATTCTATATTTCTCGTGTAAAGATCTGAAATCTGAACACGCCTTTATCGTATCAACCTCCTGTAAGATTGTCATTCCTTGATTCTTTAACGACGATATCAAATAGAGAAATATGTCATTAAAGTGATCATCAGTGAAGTCGCTCAAATTATAAAATAATAATATAATGTTGTTATCAATATCTAATGAAATGGGATCATCTTTCTCATATGATAAAACAGTTGCTAATACATCATAAAATTCCCCTTTGAATTTATCAAATAATACATCGTCTTGGTCGTTAAATAAAGCTTTAAATCCACCGAACCAGAATGCAGAAACTTTTTGTAAGAGCTCTTTCAAACTTAAGTCAAGGCTAAACCTCACTTTCCACCAGTTTTTTCTGTCCATTTTAGATACTACATTAGAAGTGGTTGAAGACTTAGTTGATTCATTACTTTGTTTTATAATTTCTTTAAAAGACTCTAACACATCCTTAAATGACAATTTGCTCCCATTCTTAATGAATCGGCTAAGATTTAATCTTATGAAATAAGGATTGTTATACTTTGAAACCTTTGAGAGTAATAAATCTCCCGTATAAGTACAAATATCAAGAGTAATAACGCTCCAATTTTCAGGAAAATAAAATTTGATCTCATTGCCAAATTGTTCCACTATTAATTTAAAGTCATCTTCAGTTTCAGGAATAGATATATTTTCAGGAAGAAGTTGATTGTTAGAACCATGATTAATAATTTTCTCATATTTAAATGGTACAGACTTTGGAAGGTCTGTTAAATAGTATAATACTCTTAATATAGTAGGATTTAATTTGAAAATTGAGATCGAAGAAAGGTGCATGATACAGTAGTTTAAAACATTACTTAAGTCCTTCAATTCAAGTACTGAAAGAAGCTTAAAAGATTTTAATATTTTTTCAACTAAAGTATCTTTGAAACTTAATAATTCATTTATTAACTTTAGATCAGGAGCAATCAACCTCTGGTTGCCTTGCAAGTTAAAATAGGCAATTGAAAGGCATCTGTCATCATATCCTTTCAATTGGTGATTTTCAAACAACTTCGATTTTATTTCCATCATAATCTTAATGATTTTCCGATGCGTATCATGACTCATAATTTGTAAACTTTTAATTGGTATCGTTGGCTGTGAAAGAGTCCGAACATAAAGCATGTCAAATTCAAATGTAATATGCGAAATAGATATAGTCTTGAGAGTATCTTCGGGTATTTCTTCTAAAGAGTTAAATGAATATGGCAGTAGCTCGAGATTTTCTTTCGTTTCCATTATATTATAAATGAAATTAAGATTCAAATCCTCTATTACAAGTTTACTAGCCCTTCTCTGGTTATATCTGATCTTCAATGTTTCGTTTTCCTTGCTTCTTTGTAATAGATAATTATACAACATTAATTCTTGAATATTATAGCAGTTCACCATTGGCAAGTATACAGAACAGTCTAGCTTTGAAAATTCCAGTAAATAAAAGAGTAAATCTCTCGTTATCCCCATCTGCTTAAGATTCTTCATCATCACACCATACGATGAAAACATCAACTTAATAGCAGCCCATTTAATTTCATTGTAATATACTTTTTCTATTTTATGTGTATCCAAAGTCTTTATGATTGAATAAAGTAACTTAATGGAGATTTTAACACTTGAAAATGCCTCTTTATAATTACCCGTGATATAATTCAAATTAGATGTAAGTAATTGAAATTTACTTACTACTAGTAAATTCTGAAATCTCTCACACATTGATGTTTTTATTTTCGAAGTAACATCAAAATCTTCTCTGGATTTAATTAAATTTAAAATCTTTCTAAATTTTTCTCTAGCCAATATGTTATTACCAACTAACAAGCAGTACTCTAGTTGAAATAGGTTAAAATTTATCACATCCTTTATAGAGCTGCATGATAATTCTTTCATACTTGTATTCAAACGAATAATGTAATCGGAAAAACTCTTAGGGATCAGGAGCTTCAGAACAGCAGAGCAAAGTAGTACTAGTAAATGAAAATAGAGATTCTTATTTTTTTTTATAATATCTCCTCGAAATCCAAAGTACTTGTTGATGATACATATTATGTAGCCATTCATATCATGCAACAGCAAGAAGTTAACTAAATTGCGCAATATCTCATTTTCATATGTGTTTAGTGCTTGATTGTGGTTTTGATCACAAAATATTTCAAAAAAATTTAGACTTTTAACAATAGAATCTTCAAATTGATCCAAATAAATAGCCTTTAATAAAAAAACACCACTTAGGATAAGAGGATGTTCTATGTCTTCATCTATATTAAAATCCATGAATTCAGTCATGTAATTTAGATTATAATAATGATAATAGGCGAGATGCTTAAAATGCTTATCGCTGACTACCATGGCACTCATTAAATTATTTGTAAGATCAACCCTCTCTTTAAAATTGTTTGCTTTCTCTAAGCAGTCAAATATGCGTATTAATAAAACAGTCTTCAAATCATCAGAAATCACTGTACCGTTAAAAAGATACATGAGAGACTGGTTTGAAAGGGATAAATTATTAATAAGAATCCTTATAAATAATGAATCCTGGAGAAAGGCTAATTTTTCAAAAACATTTGTAATGTTACGTACCTTATGATCAAAATAAACAATAATTTTCTCTAAACATGTTAAGCTTTCCTTAAATCTTTTGGCCTGATGCAATGAATTACAAACCTTGTAAACTTTCTTCTTATAAGTATCGAAATAGTCATACTCGGTATGAATTTCAAAAATTCTATATTCACACTCAAGTAAATTAATCCAAAATTCCAACCTTGATAAGTTATCCCCTAAAGTATATAAAATGCTTGAGACAGACTTCATACCCCTTATTTGTTTCGATTTAGAGTACGTATTAAATATGAATACTAACGTCTCGTTTATTGTTGTATAATCACTGCATTCTTTTCCCCAATCTTTGATAAATGCTATGAAATAATCCAATATTTCAAGGTGACTCTCTTTGATTTCATTTTCATTTAGACCAGAGTCAAAATATTGAGATATCGTATTGATAAAGGATAAAGTTATCGAATTTTTGCTTAAGCGATAGGACCTTATTATTTTTAAATACTCAGAGTCGTTGACAAAATTTTTAGATGCATTAATTAAGTTCTTTTTTATGGAGACTAATTTTTCTTCAGAAGGATTGTTCGTAAATAATGAAAGATCATTTAAATATTGGTTTGGTGCGAAGGAAGGGCTCTTTCTTAATACAATATCAAAATATGGGCTACCAGAATTTTTCATTTCTTCAATAAATGGTAATGTATTGTCGTTAAATATAATATGATCAACTAACTCTGTGTCATTAGTGATAAGTAATAATTTCAAAATTAGGCAACTTTTATATGTAATTAATTCTGAGTTGTAGGTTTTTTTATGCAAGAAACTAATAAGCTTAATATACCCACGTAAAATTTTTTCATTATTCTTATTATACTTTTGCACTAATGTTGATTCGGGTGCTAACTCTAACCAACGAAAAAAGTTAGCTTTTGACAAAAAAAAATCACATATTGATTTGAATATTGAATATTTCAAATATTGGTTTTTCCCTATCTTTAAATTATTCAAATTTGTACTTATGTACTGAAGAAGACATTGTAAGATTAGGAAATGGAATGAGATTACTAAATTTATTATATGTGTTCTGTCCAAGGAGTTTAACGTTTGAAGTAATTCCTTTACCTGTAACTCCTTAAACAGTAATCCCTCCATTAATTCAAGACCATTTCGTAATTTGCTCCAGTTGACTGGTAAATTATTAAAGATTTTATTTAAAAATTGTGAAAGGTGATCTAACTCTCTCAATCCATATTCAAATTGTTTAGTTTCAATAAGCTTTATTATAAAGACTTGTTTTTTTTTTACTAAGCTTATAGAATCCTTTAAATCTTGTCTTATTATATACTGGCATTTGAAACAGTTTGAAACGATATCAATTTCGTCTTTGCTTATTTTCTTTTTTTCTAGTTCTTGATTTATGTGATGCATAGTCCTAGAATCCACAGACTTAAAATTGTGCTCAATATTGTGACTGTAGGATATCTCTAAAGTATTTTTATGCTTATGGCTCAAGAATTTGGCCACTGTGGGTCCAATTGGTGATTCCATATACACTGTTACTACTTTATGTATAATTGCAAATATAAACAAAGATAAAAATGATTTGTGTATTGGTACTGTATATTAGTTTCTCTTTTTTTATTGAATAATGCTTTAAAATAGCACAATATTGTGTCTCATAAGGAATAGTTTATATAGAATTCTGCGTTTAAAGTTTGGATAGCTTTAAATCGAATATAATCATACACAAAAAGATACATTAACACATAGGTTTTTTTACTTCTTTAAATAAATTTGCATTCCTCAAAGTAAGTAGAGATGAACAGTTCGTAAACATTTTCCGGGGATATGTAAATGGAGGGTTCTACTATTTTACTTAAGTTCTTTTAACAATTGATCAACTTATAAAATTATCTGAAAAGATTTTATTATATATGTCTTTTATATGCCATGGGATTATCAGATACTTATTAGAGAAGAACCAAATCGTTATTACAAGGTGTTACAGAATTTTATATGCTTTTTGGATGGTAAAATCATGATTCATTTCTCATATAATTACTTTTTATGCAGTTGAATTATCTACAGTAGCGCTATAGAATGGAAAATGCTAATGAATCTACTTAATGCAACTTTTAATCACCAAGGCTCACCGCGTACTCCACTATCTTCGTCAGTGGCCTGCGAGGCTTCCTGGGATTGGTCTTGAGATTCCAGTTGTTTGTTCGTCGCCACTGAGGTTGTCACACTTGAGTTACTTGGTATACACCAATTTCTATGGCAGTGCCATGCCTTTATTTGGCATTCCCTTGAGCAATATTTCGTTCTTTTGCATTTTCTGCATTTCAGAAATTCTCTGGGAAACTTTTCCCATTTTCCACAATCTAGATTACCACATTGGCGTATTCCACCCTTACTTTCGTTCCTTCTACAAGAATTCCTCATTATGACCCCTGACCAGTAATACATATCTGTTCCTGATAAGAATGTGAATTTTTCCACCATCGGAAATAAGTTCACCTTCTTATATTCAATAAGTGAATCATCTTGGTCGTCATTAGTCTCATCAATATCAAATTTGTTGTAGTTGTCATAATTCCATTTATCTTGCAAGAATTTCTTCTGATTACACCTCTTCTCAATAATAATATTAACAAGTTTTTTTGTTTCAATATCGATAAATCTGTTGACTGTGTCATTAATTTTATAGAATGTCAACTCTCTATCCAAATCTGCGCAAATTGATTCTGCATCTAGGATTGAATCATATAAATTACTCAAGTAACTCGTGCTATTAATGGTAATGTTAGTTAGCTCAGCTAAATCATCATCTATTTTATCATAATTTCCGTCATTTATCTCCTCGCAGATGTCTTCTTCTTCCTCTTCTATTTCATCACTATCATCTTCAACCTCTGCATTTTCTGTCAATGAAGAAGCATTTGATTTCTTACATAATTCTAATTTATCTTCATCAAGCATAAAGTTATCAATTCCAGTAAAGCTTTTGAGTACTTGAGGTGAATTTGTAGCTGATGCTCTGAAAACATCGGAGTAGTTATTCTTCTGAATCCTAGATTTCGGTACCGCTGTAGGTCTTAGAGTCATTGCTAAACTTTTCCTCAACTTCAACTTCATTTGTTTCTCCAAATAAAGCTTAAGCTGCTTATCTCTTATACTCATATCAATAACTAGATGAGTATTTTGCAACACTTCCTTTAAATAAGGGTATTTTGAAATATATGCCAATAATTGCAATGACCAAACAATATCATCATCTCTAGGAATAACAACACCGGTGTCAGTGAAATTTCTAGGTGCAATTCGAGAGTTCATTAAATCCCTATTATAATTATAGTCTTGTATATATAAATCAGACAAAAATTGTAGATTATTATTCATTTCGAATTCATCATCGTTAAAAAATCGGTCATCTAATATATCACCTTCTTTTTTTTCTCTTAATTTTTTTAAGATATTAACTATAAGATATCTTCTTCTAATATCATTGTTTATAGTACCAGTTTTCTGATTGATCTTGATTAATCTAAATAATTGTTCGACAGAAAGATTGTCGTAGTCATCACTAGTTAAGTTATTAAGATTATTTGCGTTAAAGAATAAAGGTATAGCAGATGGATTAGGAATCAGATCTGGTTGTTCTCTATATCTGGAAATGTATCCACTTTGATCAGGAGCATATTCATGAGTTAAAGGATTCTGTAACTGAAAATTATTTTGAAGAACGTAGTCAAAACTATTTGTAATCCTTTCGGGGATATTCGTGTTATATAAATTTTGATCTCTAAAATTAGTTGGATATTGTTGTTGTTGAACAAATTGTGTGTCTGTCTGAGAATGACCAAAACCAAGTGATGCTTGAGATTCTTGTTGAGATGTTTCTTGTGACTGTGATTGTTGTGACTGTTGGGATTGTTGTGACTGTGATTGTTGTGATTGTTGTGAATGTTGTGAATGTTGTGAATGTTGTGAATGTTGTGATTGTTGTGAATGTTGTGAATGTTGTGAATGTTGTGAATGTTGTGTATCTTGTGTATCTTGTGTATCTTGTGTGTCTTGTGAATGTTGAAATTGTTGAGAATGCTGAGATTGACTTAAGTCAGTTTCCTGTGGACTTTGCTGCTGTAACCCCTGGTCTTTAAACTGGTTTTGAAGCAGTTGATTCTGTTGTCTTGTATTTGCATGTATAAATGTTCTTTCGTGTAAAGATAGATAATTATCTAAAACAGTGGCAATAATAGGTAAAATTCCCGCCTTCACTACCCTCTGTCTAATTGCCTCAGTACCCCTAGTACCTATCAATACCAAGCACTGAAAAGTCAAAGTCCATTTCCAAGATGCAAGTAGCTTTTTCTCACTATTGAATATATTATCGTTTGGGCTAAATGTTGTGTTATGGCATTCGTGTAAAATCTCAACAAGTCTCTCAATTCCTCCATCGATAGATAGTGTTTCTCTAACCTTAGCCAGAGAAGATACCAAGTAAGTCAAATGATTCAAAGAATTAACCAAAGGTTTATCCGATGTAACATCTAGAGCACGTCTATCATAAAGACTGGTGGTAATAGTAACCGCCGCCTTATTGTTCGAGACAGATTTGTAATTTGATTCACGCATAAACCAATCTTATTATTTTACTCCCAATATCTTTATGTATTTTGTTACTCGATAGACTACTCTCGAATCTTATTACTGATGGCAAACTTTTAAAAAATTATCAACTACAAGTCAATTAAATTGAGAATTATATGTCCAATAATAAACTCTTCATTATTACTAAAATTTTTATCCCTTGCCACTTCTTTAATGGGGTTTATCACACTTTTTGTCACGTGTTTGATTTTTTTACAAATCTATTATTATATACACTCTATAAAATTAAGGAAGTAATACTTGTTCTACGTGATGTACCAAATGCATGGTTCTTTCCATAAACATTAATGATAAGATAGAATGAGGTCCAATTCTTAAAAGCTGGGCCCAAAAACCTTTGTATAAAGCGCTGAAACCTTCAGTAGTAACTGTCTTCTTAAAACAGTCGATCGGACCACTATATAAATTACCTTTCTGATTGTATACTCTAGTAAGAACGACATCCCATGGATTCATTACAATTGCTACACCAAGGCCAGCCATGGAAGATGATATCAAATGTGAAGCAAGTGAGTTTGCAGGCACCAAGTTATAGTCCATCAAGAAGATTTTAGTTAAGTTGTAGACAGGCAACTGTGCAGACGCGCCGGAACCGGTTCTGATAATAGCTGCATCGAGGCCCCTAAAAAGGCCCCTGAAGCCTTCCTTTCTATATACCAGCAGTAACCCATCCCACACACCTTTATAGTATGTTTGTTCCCCGATATTGATTGCTGGAGAATAAGATTGCATCCTAGTCTTTACCAATAAAAACGGGGATGCAACGGCTGCACCAAAAGATCCAGAAATAAATCCAGATAATACATTAATGAGTAAATTCTGTGGAATCTTTTCACCTTCTTTGAATTCAGATGGAGATAAATATTTGGTAAGAGCATACCTACAAGGTTCATATAACCCTATTCTAGAACCATTCAATGCAATTTGACAATAGTAGCTGCAAACCAAACCTCTTTGTAATGCCCTAACACCTTCATTATTGTAAATAACCACAAAAGCTTGGGCTGGGTTCTTATATATTTTTTTGACATTTTTATCGTGTTTACCTAATTCACCTTCAAGCTGCATTCTAGTTTTGACTAATTCTATAGGATTTGTAAAAGTAACAGCACCACATGCTGCTGCGGCTCCTGCGATAAACCCACCTAATGTAGACACAGACTCAGCTGCGGTTTTCTCATTTGAGCTCATCTTCTTTACAGTAGTTGGTAATTCTGAAAAAAAAAAAGAGATCTTGATTAAAATAAGAAAAAAATAAATTTGAAATGTCATGTGCCGATAGTCGATAACTATGGTCGTGTTGATTAAAAAGATACCAAAAATTATTCAATTATCCAGTAGAATGTTCATACCCTATATGCTAGGTCAATCTAAATACTCTATGTCTAGTGACCATATGGTAACTTCTCTTCTGTAATTAGGATTTCATTGCATTTGGGTTAGTAATCTAATATGTATTCAATGTAGACTTTACACCCTATCGATCTCGTTCGGAATTTCTTTTTCCTCTCTTATGAATAGATTGCAGCCATCTATTAGGGCCCTCATCTAAATAAGGGCTTCGATTTAATAACTGATTCCTACTCAAATAATAACATATTGAAGAAATGTACATAATTCACGATTATTTGTATTACATACATTATATTCTAGAATCACGTTAGTATTAGTAATCTAAACGCAACTAAATATTGCTAAATACTAGGGCTAATTTTACAATGCTATTTCATATGTTAAATAAGCAATGTTAGATCAATAGAAGTTAATATAGTAGAAACTAGTTCCTTGATACCCAAATTGTATATGTCGAAACAAATAAACTTTGACCAATGTATTTGCTCGTAATACGCGTTAAAATAGCATCGCTGGTACTACTTTTTTTCCATAATGTATAGCCAGATTATCCATTCGTGGTGTATAATATTTCTATCCGAAATATACACAATTCCAACATTTCTATATGTGCTTAGGTTTTATCTAACAAATTTTTTTTCTAATTTTTTTCTTGTGAGAATATTAAATTTCTTTCTGTCCATAAGGAATTGGAACTATGTTAAATCGTAACATTTCAACAAGGAAGACACTTTTACAATGTATTAATAAGAGATTTCATTCTTCATTTGAAGCAATTCAACCTGGATTGTTAAGGAAATACCCTATTGGCCTTAATATCCATGGATATGAAATTCAAGATCTGAAGGCAATACCTGAATTCTCAATGGTAGCAGTAAAATTAGAGCACTTAAAGACTGGGTCTCAACACTTACATTTGGAACCTTCGAATGATGATAATAATGTTTTTCTGATTGCGTTTAAAACTAATCCTCCGGATGCTACTGGAGTTCCACATATCTTGGAGCATACTACTTTATGTGGGTCTTATAAATATCCTATTAGAGATCCTTTTTTCAAAATGTTGAATAGATCCTTAAGTAATTTTATGAACGCTATGACTGGGCATGATTACACATATTATCCATTTGCAACTACTAATGCCAAAGACTTTGAAAATTTAATGGATGTATATTTGTCCTCCGTATTTGAGCCATTATTAACGCATGAAGATTTTTTACAAGAAGGTTGGAGATTAGAGAATTCTGACATTAATGATAAAAATAGTGACATCGAATATAAGGGAGTTGTTTTCAACGAAATGAAGGGCCAATATTCAAATACTGCCTATTATTACTGGATCAAATTTCAAGAAGCTATTTATCCATCCTTGAAAAATTCAGGTGGAGATCCTTTAAAAATACCTACTTTAAATTATGAAGATTTAGTTGATTTTCATGCGGAAAACTATCATCCTTCAAATGCAAAAACATTTACTTACGGTGTATTACCATTAGACAGCCATTTAAAGAAGTTGAATAGTGTCATTAGTATATTTGGAAAGAGATTAAATGAACCTAATGTTAGAATGCCAGTCTTTGCTAAAGATAACTCTGAATCGAATATAACAATTATTGGCCCAGTGGATTCGATGAGCGGAATCCCTATCGAAGACCAGTATAAATCATCTATTACATGGGATTTGGGTAATCCTTTAGATGAGTCTAAGCAATATGATATATTTAAATGGAAAATTTTGAGTTCATTACTTTGTGATGGTCATAATGCACCATTTTACCAAGAATTGATCGAAAAAGGATATGGTGATGATTATAGCGTTAATACTGGTTTAGATTCCACTTCTGCATTATTATCTTTCACTGTGGGTTTAAATAACATAAATAAGCAGAATACTGACAAGTTGGATGATCTTATTGTAGATATTATTAGAAATCGGATTATTCCAGAATTATCTGAGGGTGGAAATTTTGATGAAAGAATTCAAGCAATATTACATCAAATTGAGATTAACTTTAGAAAGCATAAACCAGATTTTGGAATAGGATTATTGAATTCTATTGTACCTACTTGGACTAATGGATTAGATCCACTAGTCAATTTGCAGTTAGAAGAAACTTTAAATAAGTTCAAGCTAGAGTATTCAAATTTAGGTTTGACATTATTCACTGACTTGATTAATGATACCTTATTAAACCCATCCACTAAAAAATTTAAATTTACCATGACTCCAGATCTTGATTTTACTGAGAAATTAGTTGCTGAAGAAAATGATAATTTGAAGACTACGGTAGAAGAATTGAGTGAAGAAGACAAAGAAGTAATTTTCAAGCGGGGAAAAAACTTATTTGAAAAACAACAAAAGGAGGAAGATGCGTCAATATTGCCAACTTTGACTATAAAAGATATCCCTAGAATGGGAAACAATTATCCAGTTTCATTCTCAAATATTGGAGATCAATCTTTGCAAAAGAGAATTGTAGAAACAAATGGCCTTGTTTATGTTTCTGCTCTTAAGGATATTTCTTTTTTGCCAACAAAATATTACAAGTACTTACCATTATTTACTTCTTGTCTAACTAATTTAGCCGGAACAGAGAGGATGAGTGTTACTGATTTGGAAACAAAGATCCAAGGTACTACAGGTGGATTATCCTTCAATGTAAGTGCGAAGACTGATCCTCATAATATTATGAAACCTAGAGTAGGGTTTGCTCTCAGTGGTATGTCATTAAAGGATAACACCGAGAACATATATTCTTTATGGAATGAGATATTAAATGAAACAAAATTTGACTTTAATGATGATCAAGTTGTTGATAAATTTGCGATTTTGGTTAAAAATCTTGGTCAAAACCAATCCAATATAATTGCAGATAGAGGGCACAGTTATGCGAATATGTATGGAAATGCTAAACTAACCCCTACAAAATATATTAATGATATTTTTGCTGGAATTACTCAGATTGAATTTATTGCTGATTTGAACGCTAAGCTTGAAAAAGATGGTAAAGAGAGCCTCGCTCTGAGTGTTTTACCAATTTTGAAAGAAATCAAACTTCAATTGACCAGTAGAGGTGATTATAAATATAATATAGTGAGTGACCAAGATGCTGTTATTAAGAATGAAGAATTGATTAGTCAGTTTGATTCTGTTTTGAAAAAAGGTTCAGTAGATTCTAGAGAATTGGACAATCTTGTAAAATTATTTGATTCAGGAGAAATCGGTGAAAGAGGAGTCAAGAATTCTTTAATTTACCTACCTTTTCAAGTTGGTTATGCATCCTTATCGAAGTTAGGTACTAATTATTGCAGTAAAGATGGAGCCGCTTTGCAAGTATTAGCACAGTTATTAACTTTTAAGCATTTACACTCAGTCATTAGAGAATCCAATGGTGCCTATGGTGGAGGATTAAATTATGATGGATTAGGTGGTACTTTGAATTTCTATTCTTATAGGGACCCAAATCCATTAAAGTCAGTTAAGTCTTTCGAAGAATCTTTTAATGTTGCACTTAAAAATTCTACGAAGTGGGATACTAAAGATTTACAAGAAGCAAAGCTTGCTATTTTCCAAAGTATTGATGCTCCAAGAAATATCTCTACCGAAGGATCTAGCTACTTCTTTGAAGGAATTACTGATGAAATGAAACAGGAAAGAAGAGAAAATTTCTTGGATGTTGACAATGAAGATTTGAAAACTGTTGCTGAAAAATATCTAAACAATTCTGATAATTTTGTAACAATTATTGGTAATAATGAATTGATTGGGGTTAGTGAAGAAATGGATTGGAAAGTCAAAGATTTAAATGCATAATCGGAGAAATGCAATTTTGTATATATGACATAAAACCTTGTATATTTGTAACTTAGAGAAAATTATAATAAAAGTTAAATTAGATTTTATACAAAGTAGACAAAAACTTCACATTTTTAACAAATATTATAAATTTATACTTTCAAATCGGATATTGACAAAGCTTGGGTTTCTATGAGAAGGCCCAAGAAATATGAAATAATATTGTGAAAATTACATCCACAGACCATAATTGTAAGAAATCAATGAAATTGAAAATTAACAATCAGCATTCGATGATCCATGTGATCTTTTAATCAGTTTGCCATACAAGCTATTTACTAATGCCAAACACAGAGGTCTTGAATGAAAAAGATTATAATATAGACAAATTGCTATGTAATTATCTATTGGAATTATCAATAGCGTTTTAAGGACCAATTTTCGTCTGCATGAATATGCAGATTGGGGATCTGCGCAGCTAAGTATCACTCAATGTTCAATTAGAATTTAGTGCACATATCCAAGAAGATTAAGACAGTTAAGGTAATAAAATACACTGATTTATACAAGCTCCACCAATTTTCAGACTTAATTGATGAAGGTCTCGGATTTAATGCCATTGATCAAGCTGTAAGTGATAATTTGCTATTTTGTGTATTATTAAATATATACTGCATATTGTTTTTCTGACATTGTGTCTTATCCGTTCCCATTAGTTTCTTTTTTTTTCTTATGGGCCTGACCCACAAAAATCGGTTTGCAGTCCTAGAGGACAAATTCGTACTATAGCTAGCCGCTCATAACTTACGAAGGGCAATTCTTAGAAAAAGCGCAATATACTAATTAATGACCAATAGATAACTCCGCTATAATGCGCAAGTATCAATTGCTGTTGTAACAAACGCAATTAATTGCTGACCAACCTTTTACCTTAACGTCTAACATTTCTCAACCGTTACCAACCATATCTCAAGAATATGGAATCAGACTGTATATAATATGGGATGGGATGAGATGAATTTGGCCGGGTAAGCTCATATTCGAGTAAATACTGGCACGATTCCTAGTAAAGAGAGTTTTTGTTCCCATACATCCCGGTTTCATATTTACTGAGCAAATGATAAGCTTAGGATTTATTTAGTAGAGTGAGCCGCATTAAAAAAAGAAACCCGTTTCTGTGCAGACCTGAGACCTCTGTGAAAATTTTTTTAGTGGCCATGTATGATATATAAAAAAACGTAAATCGGATTTTTTTTATTTTCGTTTTATTAACTTGTTAATAATCATTGGAAAATGTCTGCTGCCAGTGAATCGAAATACTCTGCTGAGGTTCTTTCCGAGTTATTAAGCAAATTACAAGTTGCTGATAACAAGGATGAAGCCGCTGCTAACGTTGCTTCATTTTTGAATTCCTCCATTGTCGAACACGATGTTCCAGCTGAATTCTTCGAAGACTTAAAGAAGCAAATTAACAACAAGAAGGATGCCTCTGTCTCTATTGCTGCTTTACAAGCTTATGCTCACATTGCTTCCAAGAACAACTTAAGTCCATCTGTTGAACCATACGTTGTTGCTTTAGTTCAAGATGTTGCTTCTAAGGCTGGTGACAAGAACAAGGACATTCAAGCTGCTGCTGCTAACGCTTTACAAGCCATTGCTGAAGCTATCACTCCAACTGCTGTCAAGGCCCTTTTACCAAGCTTATTAGACAACTTAGCTAACACCAACAAGTGGACCGAGAAGGTTGCCATTTTAGCCTCTATCTCTACTTTAGTTGACACTGCTAAGGGTCCAATTGCTTTAAGAATGCCTGAATTGATTCCAGTCTTATCTGAAGCTATGTGGGATACCAAGAAGGAAGTCAAGGATGCTGCAACTGCAACCATGACTAAGTCTACTGAAACCATTGACAACAAGGATATTGAAAAGTTCATTCCAAAGTTGATTGAATGTATTGCCAGACCAACCGAAGTTCCAGAAACCGTTCATGTTTTAGGTGCTACTACTTTCGTTTCTGAAGTTACCATGGCAACTTTATCTATCATGGCTCCATTATTATCCAGAGGTTTAGCTGAACGTGATACCGCTATCAAGCGTAAGGCTGCTGTCATTGTTGATAACATGTGTAAGTTAGTTGATGATCCACAAGTTGTTGCTCCATTTATGAACAACTTATTACCAGCTTTAAAGGCCAACTTCTCCACCATGGCTGATCCAGAAGCCCGTGAAGTTACTAACAGAGCTTTAAACACCTTAAGAAGAGTTGGTGCTGTTGGTGAAAATGATACCATCCCAGAAGTCTCTACTGCTGGTGATATCCCAGTTACCTTAGGTGTCTTCAACGAATTAGTCAAAGACCACAAGATTGCTGCCAGATTTGACGTTGCTAAGAACTATATTGCCGCTATTGCTGGTGACTTAATCGATGAAAGAGCTATCCAACCAGAAACTTGGATTCAAGACATCTTACCATTTGCTACTATTTTCTTACACGAAAAGGAAGCTAAGGAAATCATCGAAGAATACAGAAAGAGAGCTATTGACAACATTCCAGAACCACCATCTTTCGAAGATGAAGAAGATGAAGGTGAAGACTTATGTAACTGTGAGTTCTCTTTGGCTTACGGTGCTAAGATCTTATTAAATAAGACTCAATTCAGATTAAAGAGAAACAGAAGATATGGTTTATGTGGTCCAAATGGTGCCGGTAAGTCCACCTTAATGAGAGCCATTGCTAACGGTCAAGTCGAAGGTTTCCCAACCCAAGAAGAATGTAAGACTGTTTACGTCGAACACGATATCGATGGTACTCACGCTGACACCTCTGTCGCCGATTTCGTCATTGATGATGGTGAAGTTGGTTTAACCAAGGCTGTCGTCGAAGAAAAGTTAAGAGAATTCAATTTCTCTGACGAAATGATCAACATGCCAATTCAATCCTTATCTGGTGGTTGGAAGATGAAGTTAGCTTTAGCTAGAGCTGTCTTAAAGAACGCTGATATCTTATTATTAGATGAACCAACTAACCATTTGGATACCGTTAACGTTGCTTGGTTAGTCAACTACTTACAAACTTGTGGTATTACATCCATCATTGTTTCTCACGATTCCGGTTTCTTAGACAATGTTACCCAATACATTATTCACTACGAAGGTTTCAAATTAAGAAAGTACAAGGGTAACTTATCTGAATTCGTTAAGAAGTGCCCATCTGCTCAATCTTACTACGAATTAGGTGCCTCTGACTTAGAATTCAAGTTCCCAGAACCAGGTTTCTTAGAAGGTGTTAAGACCAAGCAAAAGGCTATTGTTAAGGTTTCTGACATGTCCTTCCAATACGAAGGTACTTCTAAGCCACAAATTTCTGACATTAACTTCCAATGTTCCTTATCTTCCAGAATTGCCGTTATTGGTCCAAATGGTGCTGGTAAGTCTACTTTGATTAATGTCTTAACTGGTGAATTATTACCAACCACTGGTGAAGTCTACGTTCACGAAAATGCCCGTATTGCCTACATTAAGCAACACGCTTTCGCTCATATTGATAACCACTTAGACAAAACTCCATCTGAATATATCCAATGGAGATTCCAAACTGGTGAAGATAGAGAAACAATGGACAGAGCTTCTAGACAAATCAATGAAGATGATGAAAAGGGAATGAACAAGATCTTCAGAGTTGAAGGTTCTGAAAGAAGAATTGCTGGTATTCACGCCAGAAGAAAGTTCAAGAACTCTTACGAATATGAAATCTCCTGGATGTTAGGTGACAATATTGGTATGAAGACCGAAAGATGGGTTCCAATGATGTCAGTCGACAACACTTGGTTACCAAGAGGTGAATTGATGGAAACTCACTCTAAGTTGGTTGCTGAAGTTGATATGAAGGAAGCTTTAGCTTCTGGTCAATTCAGACCATTAACCAGAAAGGAAATCGAAGAACACTGTGCTATGTTAGGTTTAGAAGCTGAATTAGTTTCTCACTCCAGAATCAGAGGTTTATCCGGTGGTCAAAAGGTTAAGTTAGTCTTAGCTGCTTGTACCTGGCAAAGACCTCATTTGATTGTCTTGGATGAACCAACTAACTATTTGGATCGTGACTCCTTAGGTGCTTTATCTAAGGCTTTGAAGGCTTTCGAAGGTGGTATTGTTATCATTACTCACTCTGCTGAATTCACCAAGGACATAACTGAAGAAGTCTGGGCTGTTCTCGATGGTAGAATGACTCCATCTGGTCACAACTGGGTCCAAGGTCAAGGTGCTGGTCCAAGATTAGAAAAGAAGGAAGATGAAGAAGACAAATTCGATGCTATGGGTAACAAGATTGCTGCTGCTAAGAAGAAGAAGAAGTTATCTTCTGCTGAATTAAGAAAGAAGAAGAAGGAAAGAATGAAAAAGAAGAAGGAATTAGGTGATGCTTATGTTTCATCTGATGAAGAATTGTAAGTGATATCCTGATCCCCCTTAATTTCTAGATTCTGCTAATAATTTATCATTAAATATTTGTTATGAAATTGATTATTTAATTGTTTAATTCTATATTTAATAATTATAGATACTTATAAAATTCTGGCTCATGTAGGATTTAAATGATGAGAAATTTAGCGCCTTTTATTTTTTGCAGTAAAAATTAGTATCATTAATTCCTCAGTTTACTATGAATATTAAACTGGTTTATAAGAAGTACCTTACTATCCTATTGACCCTAACGTATTATTCAAATTGTGTGAAAGGATTTAATGGAACATCCCAGGAAGTAAAATATGAGGTATGGAACGATGAGAGCGCTTATCGAATGTGGAATTACACCTACGCCCCGTACAAAGTAATGTGCCCTTCAAATTCACTAATAAGAGAGGCAGGAAGTGTAAGTTAATACTGAAGGACACAAGTTTAAACTTTTACTAACTTTTAGAAGTTAAATCCTCAAGAAAAGGAATATTTAAGCGAACGAAATAAGCTTACAGAGATAGAATTAGCTAAATTGTTTGAAAGACATAAAATAGACGATTTTAACTATTTTGAGTTCGCTCATAATAAAACAAAACCCACGAGAATTGCAATAGCAATATCTGGCGGAGGGTATAGATCCATGTTAATCGGCGCAGGAGTTCTCGAAGCCTATGATAATAGAACTCCAGAGTCGGTTAAGCACTTAGGAGGGTTACTACAATCTGTTTCTTATGTTGCTGGGATAAGCGGAGGGTCATGGTTAGTGATGAGTAATTTAGTGAATAATTTTGTACCAATACATATCTTAAAACAAGATAGTAATTCCTGGGATCTACAAAGACAACTCCTAGAAGGGATCCCAAACTTTGAGCAGCCTTCATTAGAAGGTGAAATAAGCAAAAACCCATATATTAGTTCCAATTTACAGGAGAAGTATCATTTAACAAGTTTATCTGAGGCAAATTTAGAAGAGTACAATATAATAAGTAATAATTTAGACCATAATATTAAGTTACGAACTGGGGATAAGGTAAAATACTTAAAAAATGGTCATGAGAAGCCTCTCTTATTAAGAATAGTCTACTCTTTGTTTTCAGGAGACAAAAATTCCTCAAATTCAATTGAAAGTTCTGATAGAACGTCTTGGAGAAGTATATTTAACTATTATCAGGAATTGCATATTGAAGTAAGATCAAAAAGAGCAGCTGGATTCTACCTTTCGTTTACAGATTATTGGGGTAGAGCTCTTTCTCGAAAAATTTTCAGAATGGCTGCAAGAGCCCCAGGGGCTACTATTACAGGTTGCACAGAATTAAGCACTTTTAAGTTACATTACCAGCCCTTTCCAATAATATGTACCATCGAAAAAGCCCCAAATTATATCAGTTCAAAAGATGATTCCCATATTTTTGAATTCACTCCATTTGAATTTGGGTCATGGGATTCATATTTGGAAGCATTTGTTCCCGTTAAATATTTAGGATCATCATTATTTGACGGAAAATCCACAGTTAAAATCAACAATACAAATAATTCTGTATGCATCTCTGGATTTGATAATATTGGGTTCATTACAGGAACATCATCATCATTATTCAACCATGTGTTTTTTTATATTTATAATAAGTTGTTGAATATGAAACTGGACCTCAGTATAGCCATACAAACAATTCTAAAAGCCTTTGGGCTCAGTTCAAGTTTCACGTCTATAAAATTTCCTCAACTACATCCAGATTATGCATTGTATTCTCCTAATCCATTTTATGGATATAATAAGGCTAGTGGAGAAATCAAAAATAGCAAGCATATATACCTAGTAGATGGAGGAGATGATGGCCAAAATATTCCATTTCAACCATTCCTTGTTAATTCACGAGACGTGGATATTATAATATCGTTTGATATGACGGCTGATAGACAAAATTATCCAAACGGTACCACTATAAATAATTCATATAGAAGGTTTAGTAAGAAAAGCTCGAATTTAACTAATCCTCATTTTCATCTTCCATTACCTTATAAGGAGGTAGAAGGAAAGAAAGAAACATTAGATAAACTTATCCAAATTAAGGCATCATTTCCTAAGGTTCCATCACCACACGTGGTGTTGAAGGAGAATTTAAATAGGAGACCTGTATTCCTAGGTTGTGATTTGTTTGAAGACTATGATGTATTGGATATCAAAAAAGAGTCCGATATCTCAATTCATTCAATGAGAGCAAATTATTTACCACCACTAATTGTATATAATGCAAATGCTGAATACAGCTATTCATCAAATACTTCTACTTTTAAGTTGAGCTATAGCAAAAACGAGATGCTTGATATGATACGAAACGGCTATAACATTGCGACATTTGGAAATTCAACTTCTTATTATGTATGTTTAAATTGTGCAATTCTTAAGCGGGAATTCGACAGAATACTATTAGGAATGAATGATAAAATTGACCCATTATCATTTACTATACCTGAAGTTTGTGAAGAATGCTATGAAGCCTTTTGCTGGACTGTAGAAAAAATGGGTAAACTGCAGTACCAGTGACTCTTTTAGGTGAGCGACATAAAAATATTCCGATAGCGATGATCAATAAAGATAGATTACAATTTGATCATAAAGTAACCATGGAAAATGAACTTTCGAATTATGATTTGGAAGCAGAGATAAATGGATTATATATTCTATTCTGTAGCTTATTGCTTTCAATGATAATCTGTGGAATTAGTTTGTTCTATTCAGGTATTACCCAGAGAAGATCATCGTTTACTATGCTTGCAGTTCCATTATTCTTGCTTCCATTTATAATGGTCGATTGGTTCATATGGAGTTATTCCTTGTGTTATTCTACATCTAGTAACAAGTTTATTGGTGACATGAGTTTCGTTGTCTTAAGGCACTTACGTGATGCAAAAAACTTCATGTATGAAACTCCAAGAGGTAGTATTTACTCAATTAACCACTTTATATTTAATGGTATAATGAAGGCAGCATGTGCTGCTTTGACTTTCCCTGGGTGTATTGCTGAAAGGGGAAGAATAATACCCATGTTAGTTTTCCTTTTTTTCTGGTCTTGCTTCATTTATAATCCAGTAAGTTATTGGTTGTGGAATGCAAATGGTTGGTTATCAGTACAAACAAGCAATTTGCCAGTTTTAGATTTTGCGGGAGGAACCTGCATTCACATTGTAAGTGGGTTCACTGTCCTTTCATATTCGTATTTGTTGGGTCCAAGAAATCCAAAAATCCTTCAAAACTATCAAAGTTCGAATAATGGATTTATAATATTTGGTACATTCTTAATGTTATGTGGCTGGTGTGGATTTATTGCTGGATGTGACTATAAATTTTCATCCACTTGTATTTCTATTATACTTACCACATTATTGTGTGGATTTACAAGTGGTATAATATGGCTATTAATCGATTTCTATTTTTCTGCAATTCCTTTAGAGGGTACTGTTAGTGATTCTGCTGAAAAATCTATCAACGAAACTAGTGTACATAATGGTTCGGCTGAAATAAGTCAGGAATATGAAGAGCCCCCAGTGAAGTATAGAAGAAACTTGTCCATGATATCATTGACGTCAGGAATTATTACGGGTTTAGTTGTCATTACACCTGGTGGTGGATATGTTTCCTCAACTAGTGATTATTGGAAATCTATAATTTTTGGTGTAATTGGAGCTATAATAGTTAATTTATCAACCAGACTAAAGTATTTTTTTAAAATAGATGATTCATTGGATATATTTGCTATTCATGGTATTGCTGGTATAGTCGGATCAATCTTAACAGGTATATTTGCCGATAATAGTTACGATTCTAAGGGTGGTTGGGTTGATGGTCACTGGGTTCAAATTGCATATCAAATATTAGGATGCGTTGTAGCTGGAGCATATGTTTCTGTATTGAGTATATTTTTCTTACTCATAATTAATCAGGTACCAGGATTACACTTAAGAATGGACAAAGATTTCAATTCAAGAAGTAAGAATAAAGAAACTGAACACATGTTGGATATTGAGTCTACATATTATAACAATTTCCGTATGCAGCCTGAAGATTCCATGTCTGAGGGAGAAAGATTTGAAATTATGGGGTCAGATGTCTATGAATTTGGGGAGTATTTAATGGATTTCATGCAATTTAAAACGGTCCTGATACCCGAACTTTCAGACAATATACCAGAAGATATACGAAACTATATTAATATGCAATTTAATTCTTATGCATCTGATTTCCAATTACACGAAAGCGATATCAGAAATATTTCTAAGCTGGAATAACGGTCAATTTTGCGGTATGACCAAGATGAAAATATTCTAAGCGACGAGCTGGTCTCTTTCTAAAATATAGAAAAAATTAACTAATAGTATTTTATAAATAATTAATATATATTACAATAATTGATTAGTTGATCAATCTCATAGTAGTTTCAAAGGCAGCAAAAGTTGCACCATTAGCGGGAGCGGCTCTCAAGATTGTTGGAATGAATCCTCTGTAGAAACCTTTAATACCATTTTTAGTCATTATGTCTTTAAATACTGAAATTGATCCCTTATATCTTGGATTAGACAAGGAATCAGTTTGTAACTTAGACTTGATTACGTCAACTGGATATATACCAATCCATAATGTGTATCCTGATAAACCTCCGAATAAGCATAATTTCCAACCTGGGATATCACTTCTATTCAATTTAGTCTTCGCCAATTCCTTATTAATCAAAGCTTCATATGTTGCAAAATAAATACCTAAACCAATGCTTTCTCTAAATAATGTTGGCAATAATCCTTTATAAATTCCCGCAATACCGTTAGAAGAGTACAATTTTTTAGCACAATCAATTGGTCCATTAAAAGACTTAACATCACCAGTTTGAGTTTGCAATCTGATACGAATATGTTCAATAGGAGACGCCAAGAAACCATTTGCAAAACCAGCTACAGCACCACAATTGAAATAGTTTAATAATCCTAAACTTCGTCCATGATATATCTTTTCATAATGTCTTTTCATAAATTCATTAACAGAAAATTGAACAGAAACACAAGCTCCTACACCAACTAAAGGAGTCAAAGTCCCCTTATAAAAGGCTTTTGGACCTTCCTTGGAAATCAAGTTTTTTATAACATCTGAAGCACCTTTGTAAGTGCCCTCTGGGGCAGATTGCAATCTTACTTTTACAGTGTCAAATGGCTGACCGACTAATACTTGTGCGATACCACCAATAGTACCACCAAATAAGTCCTTGTATACTTGAGCGTTATCTTCTAACGGTGGTTCTTCAAGTTCTATAGGCATACTTAGTTGTAATAATAACGAATCTACTTTATTTCAATTCAGTGCTTATCTACATAGAATTCGAAAATTTTTCAAGTTCTGCATGTAACAGAAATAAATAATTTATTAAAGTAAATGCATTTAAAAAAGTCGTGAGGATCATAAATTTGACAATACCAATTAGCATTGTAGTTTGTTAGTAGTCATACTTCTTAGCCATCAAGTTCTTTCTCTCTCTCTCTCGCTACTATTTACTGCCATTATTAAACCGTCAAAAGGATTCATTCCATTTTTTTCAAAGTATTGTGCTGAAGAATTAACTGGAGCCGTAAATGGACCAGGGTTTCCGATATCCACACTGTTAATTGGAGGACTTGCTAAAGGCGAGGATTCGTTAGCTGAATTCTCAAGGTGAGCATTAAATGCATTTGCACCCATATGAGACCTGGATGTATTTGAATTACCGTTACTTTGAACTGAATTAACCAGCGGGAGGTTATATGATTGTTGAGATGGAAATGCAGAAAGAGGAGTAAATAAATTGGAAGAACTAGGAACAGAAATTAACTGCGATGGTTGATTTGATGAGTTACTGGATTCTGATGACATTGATCTATAAGATGAAACATCCAACATAATAGTGACATCTTTCGTAGATTTAGTTAACGTAGCCATGGCTGCTCTTATTTCATTTAAGGCAGGTAAATCTTTCATTATTGCTTTAACAGCAGAAAAAGTTTGAATTATTGCTTTCAAAAAAAGATTAATATCATCCCAAAAAGACTTCCGAGTTGGTTGAGATGGATTATTATTTATTGTAATTAATTTTATCTTTAATCTTTTCGTAATATCCATAGATATTAAGCAAACAGAAGACAAATCTTTTACTTTACTTCTGATACTAGAACTTAGGGCCGCATTAGACGCACTCTTGTTAACAACATTTCCTAATTCTGTGAAAACTTCTTCCGCATTTTTAGTTGCAATTCCGATTGATTTATACAATTTTTCATCCATTTCATCAAAGTCATTTATATTTGCTGCTTTCTGCTTGACTTCTGAGCTATTAGACAAAAAGTTTGGTTGAATAACTTTTGTTTGAGAAAGAATATTGTAAGCATTTAATAACTCATTGAAAGAACCGTATAATGTTAGGTAGAGCATTCTAATAAAGCACACATCGATTTTCACCACAAATTTTGAAAAATTTTCACTCAAAAGAACCATAATAGACTTAAATGACGAAATGCTAGAGCTTAAAGATTCAAGTATTTGATCCATATTATTACCTGACTCCTCCATGATTTCAAGATTTTCTACTAGAGAATCAATATTTGACTTAGTTGTGTATAGAAAAGAAACCATCTTCATAGTTACTTTCTTATCAACGCAAAATCCAGTAAATCTTCTCACTGACGAATGCAATTCACTGAAGGAAAATAACACTTTTCTTGACACTTTTATTATATCTGAGGAGTCCATTAAGGATTTTTTATTGCCCGAAGAAACCTTTGGAATGATACTTCCGCTCATAGTTCGCTCGTGTGAAACAGATTGAGGTACTTGTATATCTTCTTCTGTTATCTGTTGATCCTTCAGGATACCACGCTTAAAGCCAGAATTATCACGCCTGGCCGTGCTAGAATGCGAAGTCGAAGAAGTTGTAGACATTGAAGGCGATCTACTACTTATCAGGAATTCATCATTAGGGACCTCCTGTAATGTAGATAATCTCCGAAAATATGCACCCGATTTATGTTCCGTATCAACATTTTCATTCTTATCTAGAATTCTATCAATTTCTTTGAGTGTATTTGACCTAGATCTATTCCGACTAGATGGTCTATTTGTTGAAATTGAGTTAGGATTGGAGGATTGTACACTATTTGATGGATTAATCGGGGAAATTGGCCTTGATGTTGGTGCTGTGCTAGTAGTTGTAGTCGTAATAGTAGATATAGATGGGATTGGGGGAGGCGGCGGTGAAACTATATTAAACGAAGTCTCAGCTGCCGATGCAGATTTAGGTAACAATGTAGAAGAATACTCAGGCTCAAATTTATTAGTCTTATCAAGTTCCTCCGTTGATAAATTCCCATTGGTTTCTTCGGATTTCTTAATAATCAACCCCATCCTTCTCGCAGCTTTTGATGCCTTACTTCTCGTTTCTGAAACGCTTTTTGACCTTGAAAGAGGGTTTGGAATATTCCTAGTATGATCTTCGGTTATATCATCTAAGAGATCGTTGATCTTCCCTTCAAGTACTGAAGAAATATCTCTTATATAGGCCTTTAATTCCGTAACCCAATCTGATTCGTTGCTTTTCTGAAGACTTTTTATAAATTCTGATGAAGGTAGCAGTAGTGGATTTTCGGAAGTTTCTAAAAGACTTAAGCTATGTAATTCACCAAGAGCTGGAGGTAAATATTTGAGCCTGTTATTTTTTAATGATAGTACACTTAATTTTTTTAAGTTTAAAATGCTAGATGATAATATCAAAAGGGAATTTGAAGACAAGTCAAGAACCTCTAGTTTTTCCAATAGGCCAAATTCTTCAGGTAATGTTGTTATGCTATTATTATGCAAATTAAGATATTTTAAATTCTTGAATGTATGAAAAAATACTCTCGGTAGTTCCAGTATATTATTGCCTTGAAGTGACAATCTTTCAACTTCAATTTGTGGACGCAAGGACTTAACAAATTCTATGACAATATCTATAAACTCAGATGAATTTTCTTCATCTGATGATAAAATTCCATCAAGTTTAATAGATTTTTCATTTCGAATAAAATCTATATCGTTATGTAAGATATTAACAAGATTAGATCTAAAAGAATATGACATTTTAACGTAATCTTTGCACCAATCTTCGTATGATTGGTCGTATTACGAGAATCTGATTGATCTGTAATCCTTGATTTTGATCTTCACTTTGTAACGGTGAGAATGGTAAGACGTGATATATTTTACGCAACACAAAAATTATTTACGCCATCTGTTATATAAACTACCTAGTTAATCCCTTTTGTCTTGGCATCAGTTCTTTCTTGCCAAACAGTCTTACCAGTACAGCTACAAACTTGCTTATCATTTTCCCAAGCACCTGCGCTTCTGGCAATTATACCACACAAGGAATCAGATGCTACCTTATCTTTTAACTTAGACAAGACAATGCTTCTCCCTATTAAATTATTAACATCTAAATTAGCGTGTAAGTAGGACTGTCCAGCATATAATTCATCACTTGTATTGTGAACCGATGCACCTAATGAGTTAATAGTTGTAGAAACACTTGATGGATCAGAAACATTTACCTTATCCAAGTCATAAAATAAATCACCAGTAGAAAGTGGGCCCTCTGATAAATTTCCTGATGCCCTTATCGAAGGGTAGTATATGCCCTTTGGTAATCCATTAACAGTTAAATCAATAAATAGGTCATTTTGTCCTACGCTAACAATTCTAGCCAACCCTTTTACTGGCTGCTTTATATCTTTTGGATCAAATGATTCCAAAATGCAAACAGCTGCACTATTTGGCTTCCCTGTTCCTCTAATAATAGCATCTTTTCCAGTGGATTGTATAGCTCTTACAATTTCACTAGGTGGGATGGAACCTTCGGTTGTGACCAAATTTGATTCAAGATTTATGTCAAATTTTGCAAGACCTTTCAATGGTGACAAAGCTTTTGCTATTGACTCGACACATGAATTACATTCCATAGGAACTGCAAATACCATTTCAAATGCATTCGTCATTGTGGTTAGATATATTATAAATATTGAAAGTTATTTTAATTTATTAATTTATAGATTAGTAAATTAGTAATCTGGATGGATATCGTGAAATGAGAAATAATCATACCGAGAAAGTACTAGAAAATTATGACTAAAATATTTTATATAAAGTTCTTGAAGGCATTGTTAATTGTATTATGCAATCAATATATAAATATATTATATATAATATGCTTATACTTCTTCTAGACATAATTTCATTGAATTATATAGCTAAAGTACTAATCTTTCTAGAATTATCTAATTTGGTAAATACCCAGGTGGAAGCATACATGTTTGTTCTGTCAATTGAAGTACCACTTTCTCTAACTGCAACAGGGTCACTTTTAAAACCCATATTCTCGAACGTCTTGATATACCATGGGTGTTTAGAAGCACTTCTGATCATAACTCTTCCGCGAGGTGCCAAGCAAGCTTTAAGCTCTCTTATTTCGTTTTCAGCATCCTGACCTTTTGGATCAAACCAGTCCATGTGGTCCATAATAATTGCTATAGTGAGAGAGTTGCTACCCAATCTAGCGAGAACGTCGTGTAAGGTATCAGTGTGTAGTCTAATATCATCAATTGGTGAGGTTTTGGATTCTTTTCTAATTGTAGTTAAATTCTTATTCCCCTTTTTTGTTAAATAATCTGGACAATTAAAAGTTGAATAACGACCCATTAAGACTAAATAGTAGAAATAGTTATCTTTAGATATTAATGATCTATTGATAAGTGGGTCTAATGTGTCAACCACGTACTGAAGCACAGATGGTCCCATCATAGCTGCTTGGTTTGCAGGAACACCAAGAGCTTTCCATAAGAAAATTGGGTTCCCGACAATTAATTTAGCAACAACAGGATTGAATAATGTAGGTCTTAACTTTTCATTCCATAATTTCTTTTGTTCATATAAAGTTTCGCAGTTACATAACTCGACGATATATTTGCTAACCCCACATAATGTAAAAACATATTTTGCAAGTCTAAGGGCCCATCTGGTAGATCCAGTATCGTATAAACCATTTCCTTGTTTACTGAATGACTTTTCACCCTTTTCC
This sequence comes from Schwanniomyces sp. yHRVM31, assembly GCA_030462985.1. Classification (NCBI taxonomy): domain Eukaryota; kingdom Fungi; phylum Ascomycota; class Pichiomycetes; order Serinales; family Debaryomycetaceae; genus Schwanniomyces; species Schwanniomyces sp. yHRVM31. The sequence goes on along the minus strand of JAKVQU010000007.1, from coordinate 176,411 downwards.
ATCCAGAATTGGAATGCCTCAGAGGACAAATGAGGACTTAAAATATCTACTAAGATTTCTTTAAAATTATCGACTTTTCCTTCACCAAAAAGCGACCAAATTGTCTTTTGATCAAGACATCTAAATGATGCTAATTTCAACTCTAATAAATGGTTTTGGCTGGGGTTGAGATCAACGGCATGGATCCTCTTTGGAGCATCTGGTAAAGTTGCATATGCTAAGATGTTATCCCCAGCAGAAGTGATAGCTAAAACTTTGTCATTGGAAGTGAATTTTAAAATGTTATTGTCTTCTCTAGGATCTTCCCACGTAAAGGCATAGATATACTGGTTCTTAAATTGTTCATATAATGGATTCATTTCTTCATAGTAAACTCTCCATATCTCTCTTTGATAATAAATTGATGGATATGGCATCCTCATTTGTAGGTTGTTTTGAGTCGCTTCATACCCCTTGCTCACTGGAACTTCGATTTTATCATTGTGATCTAATGGAAATAGATAAGGTGATCCATTTGCCAAACAATTGAGTCTATGGACAATACTAGGAGATTTTGATTTGTCGCAACCAATCCAAATATAGTGAGGGATCTTTCCTAACTTATTGTTATAAGAGTTAATAGACTTAACAGTACCGAACTTGTACTCTAGGTAATTTCTTCTAGCAGAATCCAAGAAAACCCTATCAGCTTCAAACCAGATTCTCCAGAAATTACGTATGATCCATGGGTTGTACCTATTGATTACTCCACCTAACGTGTTTAATCTTCCGATGGATGTATTAAATGATTGGATACCAAAGTCTGCACAAGCAATAATACCATCCCTACTTAATTTTCCTTCTGCGTGGTCAATAGCGGCATTAAAGGTAGGAATCATAGATAATGAATAACTAAAGGTGATTAAATCAGCATATTTGTAATCGATGTCAAAACTACATGCATCAGATAATATAATATGCACGTTGTTCCACTTTTTCTGCGAAAATCGTTTTTTTGCAATTTCACACAAAGATGCACTTAGGTCAACTAAGTACACAGCTTTGAAGTTTTTAGAAATACTAGAAATCTCATCCATATACTCAATATTTCTTCCGGTACCACCACCGATATCGATCCAGACCAAATCCTTCTTTTTTTGCAAGTGTGATATAGCTAATCTGAGACATTCTTGTCTGCCTTGTAAAAGGACTTCCCTTGTTTTGTCATAGATGTGAGCTTGGCTGCTGTAGAACAGGTCCAAAAGTTGAGCTTGATCCTGGGATTTTGTTTTCATTTTTGAAACCACAGGTTTAAAAAAACATGACCATGCAAACACGTAAATTGATCTTATTTTATCATTGAAGCTACCTAAGATTAAACAGCATAATAAGCTAGTGCTTACAAATTGAATATTGAACTCAGGTAAATTGTCTAACATAATGTTATACGATAATAAAGTACCTATCATCAAAATTGTGAATCTTCCATTATTTAGCTTCTATATATATAATCTTGGGTATGGTCGATTTTAAAATCTTTGTGCACATGGATCAGCATCAAACGTGGGAAGGAAAAACGTGTAACCATTTTATCAATTTGATAGAAAAAATTTTCGCTATCACTTTTGGCAGCGTGTGTCTTAACAGTTTACATATGCCTATTCTAACCTATTTGAATAATATTATAAGGGGGTTCCTATCTAAGTTATACGTTTAATAAGTGTTGTGCGATAACTAACCAAATTCCTTTTCCTAAACAGCATGTGAAATTTCAGTTCACATCATCAGTAGTAACTTGGAATCATGCAAAGAGAGAAAAAAGTATTCAACTTCCTCTAATATTCTTTATAAGTGGTCCTAAGCGAAAAAAAATAGTAAGTTGTTAATGCTCATCTTCTAATCTTCTTAATAAATAGTCGACTTCAACCTTCTTGGTCAAAGGAATAATCCATTGTTTATACAAATCTGCAATAACTTTAGGCTTTACTTTGCCTTGGGGGTTCTGACTATGTTTAAGAGATGGGTCGGTACCATAACTTTCTGCCTTTACAACCAATCTTTCCAAAATCTTAGCTTCGACTGCAGCATTAGTAAGGAAATCTTCAATACCTGTAACATCTTTAGCCTTGATGAGTTTGGTATATACTTCTTTATCGGCTTGGAATTTTGCCTCTGCTACAAATTTACCAAAATGAATTCTTCTAGAGATCGCCATAAGGCAATCAATATCGCAGACAGAAACTGAACCCAAGTTTTCAGGTTGTTCACCAATCTTACAGCTAACTTTAGGAACAATCTCATTGACGTAGAAGTTCATAATTTCATTATTAACATTGATTTCATCCGAGAAGTTAGCCAAAACCTTTGGATAGTTTATTGGTGGAAGAATTGGTTTTAACAATTGATCAGGAAAAAATGGCGTCTCATCTGGTGCCTCATATCTTCTGATTTGAGAATGTGTCTTTTCTAGTTGTAGCATAGACCACTCTAAGAAAGAGCCTTCGAAATCTGGAATCGAAAACTTTCCTCTTTCATACACTGATGGGGAGGAAAAGAACTGCGATCTTTCAATCAATGAAAATACTATAGTATCTTCCATCCTCACTAATGCCTCACGAATGTTGTTCAAATCGAGAACAGTCTCTGGTTTCATAAAATCCATGGTTTTCAGAATTAAGATATCACTATGCTTTCTTCCAAATTGATTAATTCTCTCTGAAATGTTCGCGCAATTAAGATTAGAGAAAAATCGTAAAATTAAGAATCCTTAATGTTGGGGTATATATAACCATAGTTAGGTGGAATATTTTTCTACTTTCTTTCTAGCATACTTAGTAAGGAGTTCGTTTTCCTCGAGTCTGATTTCATCTACAGAAATTCCATCTGGTAAATTTTGACCAGATCTTCTAAATAATAAAAATCTCCTTAATCTTTCTAAGCTACTTAGTCCCACGCCATAGTTCTCCTGGCTAGCTTTTAAATCCTTTAATGATTTCAAATTGGATAAATTTACTTGTCTGAGACGCTCGTTTGTTCTGTCAACAGCAAGCATTGTTTGTAAAACACCAGATAGTACACAAACTAAAACCACACAAGCTAATATTTTGTATTTATTCTTCTCTAATTCTTCTTGTGTAGGCGGATCCCTTTTAAATCGCATATGATAGTAATCTTCCCAAGTACCAGCTTGCCAAAATTGCTCATCATTTTTAAAGTCGTATTTCTTTCTATGGGCATTTGCCATCCTATAAGCATTGAAATTTGATGTTTCAGCTTTGTAATTATTCCATGATGTTTGTCGGAAGTTTCTATATGATATTCTTCTCTTTGGGTCTCTTAATATATCGTAGGAATTTTTGATTTGGTCAAATCTGATACGCTTCATTTCATTAGTCAATACATTATCATTTTGATCAATAATGACTATATTCTTACTTATATCTGGGTGATAAATCTTAATATATTTAACGTATTTGTCTTTAAGGATCTTGTTCAAATCATTAATTGGCAATCCAAGCTCTGAATCTGTAATATCAAAAACCTCATGTGGATTGGGATCTTTACCTTTAGGCCATGGATGCAATCCATATTTTTCATGATAATTCACTGAATCAGAAGAAGTAGCATAATGCCTTATAACCTTTTTTATAGGTTGTCGGAAATTTTTGATCATTGCTTTCCATAGGGCTACACCTTTTAAATCAGTAATTTATACAATTGTATAAAGTGATACAAAACCGATAATCGGTATGCAAACCGTTAGATATTGATCTAACATGGCATTTGTCTGGCTCCAGTATTAGAAAAAAAATTAATGTAATAGTACTTCTGTAAAGCTGGTATTCTGCTAGAAATTTCAATAATCTGAATCACAAAATTTGAAGATATTTATATGTTTTTATTAAAAAATGATTAAATTTTACAAAATATCTATATGTAAAAGAAAAATGTAGATTCAATATTTTGACAGGTTTAATTATATTTTCAAACTGACATGATTTAGCAATGCTCCTTAAAGTTGCTCTTTACGTAGAAATGAGTAAAGGTAGCAATTTCGTAAATTAACTTCACAAATTAGCTTATCCAACAAGATAATGTTGTCACGAAATACAATGCAGGTCTCCTCCCTCACAAAACGACATGAATGTCATTACTACAATTCCCTCCACAATTTTGTTTCTACTACCTCGGATACCTTCGATATGGTAAAAATGTAGTCGTTACACAAAACCAATAATCTGGGATATTAGTCTCATGTATTGTTGAATTGATATCTTGTTAACACTAAGTTTAAAGAGGACAAATAGGACAATGGCTGTTTTTTCATCATTAGTGTCCTTTTTCAGACGCAATAAGAGGAAATTAATTATCACATCCACTATTACAGTATCTTTATATTTCTTGGTTAACCAGTTCGTAATTAAGCGATTGAGGAACTTTCAAAGCTCTTTAAGACAAGAAATATTATTCAAAGAACAAATCAAGAGAAGATTTCTTCAAACACAGCAGGATTGCTACTATACGATATTGGCGTTGTTACCAGTGTTAACAGACCCAATAGTCAATAGTTTACCAATTGAAATGATCACGCAAGCTCTTAAAATGAAAAAGACCAATACTACTGGTGCAGAGATGTCAGATTCCATGTTGACCACTGATAATTTAAATATTCACGAGAATAGCCAAAACTTAGAGTTATCCTCTTTCTTGCATATGTCGAAGACTGAATTATGGAACGAACTTAAAATTAAAACTATCACAAGAACATTAACTTTGTTGTGTTCTATTTCCGGATTACTATTAATTACAAGGTTACAACTTAATATCTTGGCCAGAAGATCTTACTTGGAACTGGCTATTGTGATGGCTGGTGGAAGTTTACCCAAAGATATCAATAGTGAAGAAGTGTACGTCATTGAACAAGCTTACTTATCGTTAAGTTGGTGGTTACTTAATAAAGGTTGGGACACATGCAGTAATATTGTGGAAGAAGTTGTAGTACAAAAGTTCAGTAAGTTAACTGCCAGAGCTGAAATATCCATTATGAAATTTGATCAATTATTAAATGAAATTATTTTTGAGTTAGAAACCAAAAAAGGTAATGAATTACTTAGTTCATTTTTCCCATTGAACTACGATAATTTAATAACAACGTTATTAAATACTAACCCTGATGTTATCAGTGATTTAGATGTGCAAGACTCTAATCTTGTAAAACTTATCAATGAAACAAAATCTTTAATGTCTACTCCTTCTTACATGGAGTTGTATTCTCAATTACTTTCAAGTGGAATGTCAACTTTAATAGATAATATATCAATGAATTTGAATGCAAATAAATTGGCTCCAGGAGAGATCGGTGCCGTGATAGTTAACAGAGAGAACTCGTTTAGATTAGCAAACTTTTTAGCACAATTATCTGTACAAAACAGCCTTTTGGTTGATAATAATAATTCCGGTGAAGATTCCCAAAATTTGACTGGAAATTTATATATCAACAACTTAAATGACTTAGAAGAGCTTGATGAATTTAGCGCAAGTATATATTCTAATTTTGAATAGGTTATTCTCAATGCTATATCTACTAAATAGTAATCTACTAAGTAGTAAAAAATAAAGGTTCTGTATATAAGTCCCTCCAGCTTTCATTATCGAACATTACTATTTGTATTTAACTTGGTTCATTGCCACGATTTTAAATATAAGAATAATAAAAGAATTTATATTATACTTAAATCAAGTTAACAAATTACTTTGAATATCTAATTTTATACATTGTTGGTTTTACGTTGATATGTCAGGACCAAAAGTAATCATTGTTTCCGCTGATGATGAAAAATTCACAGTGGAACCAAAAGTAGCAGAAAAGTCTATTTTAATTAAGAATATGATTAACGATTTGAACCCAGATGGATTACAAGAAGATTTCGAAATCCCAACACCAAATGTAAGAGCAAATGTTTTAGCAAAAGTTTTGGAGTGGTGTGAGCATCATAAAAATACTGTTTTTAATGATGATGACGATGAAGATGCTCAAAAGACGGCACCTGTTGACGAATGGGATAAAAACTTTTTAAAAGTTGATCAAGAAATGTTGTACGAAATAATGCTAGCCGCTAACTATTTAAATATTAAACAGTTGTTGGACTCTGGTTGTAAAGTTGTTGCAGAAATGATTAGAGGTAAATCTCCTGAAGAATTAAGAAGAATTTTTAATATTGTTAATGACTTTAGTCCTGAAGAAGAAGCAGCAATAAGAAGAGAGAACGAATGGGCTGAAGACCGTTAATTTAATGTTTATATATACTGCAGTTATATAGGAATTTTATCAGTTTATCAAATAGTTTATTTTTACAAAACATAATTTATTAAGATTAAATTATATATATATCTACATACTTGGATGATAATACTTGATGAACTAGTGATATGGTGATATGAGCCATATTGAATTTCTTTGACGCTAACGCACTACCCAAAAAATCCACCCTTTCTTTCAATTATCGCAAAATTTAGTAGAAGATTTACAAACACAAAACTCTTTATTCTTACATGTAGCAAGTATGTCAGATACTAGTTCATCTGAAAGACCATCATTTGATAGCAGTAACCTAGGGAACTTAACTAAATTACCTCTGGAAGAACTCTTCAAGCTAGAGAAAGAAATATCCAAAGAGTTTAAGTCTACCAGTAAAAAATACGTTGAATCTAGATTATCTAGAATATATCATATGAATGATGTGCTTAATAGAAATATTAAGGAGTTTGCTGAGAATGAAAAGAACTGGTTAAAGATTTTTAATTTCGAAATTGATACGATTAACAATATTAAGACAAATACAGAAGATTTAATACTATCTAAAAGCAACCTCACTGATAATAGAAACATCATATTAAATTTTGACGATTACGAGAAAGAAGTCCAAGAGATATTCAGAAGCTTACGAAGCCCCTTAGAATTTGATGAATATTTAAGTATTGATGAGGACAAAGAGAAGCTTCCTTTCCAAAGACAGTTCAATGATATACTAAAGCCCTACATAAGAACCTTGAAATGTCTTATGAATGAAAAATCATACCAAGAAAGACTTCTCAATAGATCAATAGATGGCAATTCTGTGATCTTATGGAAAGAATGCTATCGAAATATCATAAACAAGAAGAACGAGTATTTAACAAACGCCTATGAAGATTTGTATGAGCTATATAAAGAGTACTATAATATCAATAGTAATAAGGTTGCAACTGAAAACTGGAATTATTATCATAGATCGGTGATCAGCCCTTCAAGTCTAAGGAAAGTTTTCGACAACACAAGGGACGAGTCTATCTCAGCAAATCATGATATACATCCTTCTGTTGAGAATTCATATTTTAAAAAGAATAAAATAGAATTAACAAATATTAAGCGGTCATACTTAGACAGTCTTACATTTTTCGAGGCTTCTCAAAAACATAATTCAAGCTGTAAGAGGACTAAATTAAGTAGTTGCACAGGATTAACGCCTAGCGAAATTGACAATGATCTATCTTTAATTCGATCCAGTACTACATCTAAAAAGAACTATACACCAGAATTCGAAACGAAAGATATGCAAGAAATAGTTGAAAATAACGAAACTCATAACGAGAAATCACAAGATATGAAGGCTTCCACTGAATCTGAATCCGGAAATCTAATGAAAAAGTATAAGAAGCTCCTTTCAGAAACTACTTATTTGAGATCCAATTCATTGAAAACCATATTAGACTCAAGTCCTATACAGGGACAAAAGCCTGTGTATTATATACCAGATTTACCTCCTTTGGAAAGCTTTCCTGAATTGAACAGAGCTAAGAAAGTTAATTAATGTATTGTGAATATGCATATAAAACACCATGTACTTATAAATAAAACTATACTATTTACTCATTCTCTAATAATATACTGGCATTCTTAAGACTTGCATCTTGTAAAGATAGATCTAAGCTATCTATTAGTCTAATTGATTTATTCGAAGAGTTTGATAAAATAAACCTGCCGGAACCTGTTATTCCATATTCTTCTGTCTGATCGACTAAAATATATTTTAACCACGCATATATTACGTTCACCTTTTCATTTAGACTAAATTTGTGAACTAACCGCTTACCATTTGGAAATCTGATCTGAACTCTAGTAGTGTCACCAAAGTTAGGTTCCTCGTGTTCTTTAGCTACCATCGAGTCAAATGGATCAAGCTCAACTTTTTCTTCATGCTCATCAGATTCATCAACTTCTATTGCAGTATTTATAGTAGTGCCCCCTTGCATAGATTGCTTCATGGCTAATTCAATTTGCTGTTCTTCAGATAAGGCATCAGGGTCAAACTTAGCTTCATGCTTAACCATTGGGTTATTGGAATTAGGTAAAAGTGAGAATTCGGAAAGGAATTTTTCCACATCACTCACCCACTTATTAACTTCAGGGACTTTTCCATCCTCCCACTTATATACCCTTTCTCCAGTCATTGGGTCAATTATAGATATATGAGGCAAACCATCAGTAGAATAAAAATTCAAATAGTTTATACCATTTGGTGAGTCGTGGTGAAATTGCAAAAAGATAAAGTTTTCTTTCACAATTGATTTCACTTTTGTACTTGACCAGAAGTCTCTATTCAAGACTTGACATTGAAATTCCATAGCATCTTGTAAATTAATTAAAATCCACTTCTTCTCTTTACGTCCTTCAACTTTTGCAGTATCTAAATCTATCTTTGACATTATATCAAATGGAGGACGAAACAAATTTGCTAGTCTTCTTTGAGTTGAAGTGAGTTCCGAATTTCTCTCATGTCTATTGAGTCGCCTCCTAGATCTTGGTCTTTCGCCCTGATCTTCATCGCTGTCTAAGATCATAATTTCATCATCATCATCGTCATCATATGGTGCATCATCGTTAGCATCAGAATCATCATATTCGTTGTAACGGTCTTCATAATACTCATTTTCGTCAGTATCAAATCGTTGATTAAAGATACCAACTCGAGCGGATCCAAAGATATCTGTAGGTCTTGGTCCTGCAAACGATGGCGCCGACGATCCCATAGAATCTATCAAAGTATCATACCTATGAACATTAGAGTCAGCCTCCCTAATATCATTGGGCTCATTATACACTTCTTGCTGCAACCTATGAGCTACTTCTTCATCATTATTTGAAGGCTCTCTCATATCCACCAGTGGGTGTGATTCCATAAATAATGTAACCGCGTAATCTAAATTTCCACCAGTAAGTTCTAAATACTGTTTAGCTATTGCTTCATCCTCAATTCCCGCAACAGCTAAGAAAGTTTGAATTTGCAGATCCATGGCTGATCTTTACTTTCTTAATTTATATTATAGAGTCGTTTTAAAAATGCTAGCAATTATACTTCTAACAAAGGCAAATGTCGGATAAATATTTACGACATTTTATTTTATGGGGAGAAAACAATTATCATAGAGAAAGTCATCACTGGCCGTGATTCACCCATATTTGCAAATTTAATATTAGACAAGAAAAGGACAGATTTTATATTAAACTCTGTAACTTTGATTGGATTCTAAAGACATATATTTTCCTTTTAAGGTAACTGTTGAAAAGTAAAATTTGAAGTAAGCTTAGCGGCTATCATTAAGTTCAAATCATTATTACTGGCTACATCATAAAAATACTCCAAAGCAGTATACATATTTTACAATATTGATATCACTTAGAAGGAGATTAAGACATACCTACATTGCACATTAAAGCCACATTTTAAGGAATATCATTTGTTTCCAATTTATGCCCATTACGAAATAATTACTCGAAATATAATTTGATACATATAGCATTTGAACGTTATATACTTCGGAATCTTTTATTTTTAACGTTCTTGATTTTTTTTTCCAAATTTATAGAAATCTTTCATTGAATTGCTTTAACTATTTTGATTTTACAACATTCATCTACACCGAATACAACTTGCATTGGCTTCATTTATTTCAAGCTATTATTTTATTATTGGATCCTATTTAATACTCCTCTGAAATGATGGATGATTATGAAAGTTATGACTCAGGAAAATTATTAAAAAATAGATATAAAAAATTGGCAGATATTAGTGAAGGCTCATACGGTCTAGTATCTGTTGCTAAAGACACTAAAGAAGGTGAAAGATTAGTTGCAGTGAAGTTTATTTATCCTGTGGATTATAAAAGAGAGAGAAAAGATGATAATGATAACAGAGCAAGCTCGTCCCCAGCAAACTTGAAGTCGCCTCCAAATTTAGGTGGAGAGAAGAAGAATAATAACTCTATTTTAAAAGCATTGTATGATGAAGCAGATAAAGAAATTCGGATACATAAAATATTAGGCGTCCACCCAAATATTGCTTCACTATATGACCACTTTGATTCTTGTTTAGTTTTGGAATACTGTTCGAGAGGTGATTTATATGAAGCAATCCAAAATGGAAAGGGACCTGCAACTTCTCAGGACATCAAAGATGTATTCCAACAAATTTTAAGTGCTTTAGACTTTTGCCATTCACATAGTGTTTTTCACCGTGATTTGAAACCAGAGAATATTTTGATAACTGAAGATTGGTCTATTAAATTATGTGATTGGGGGTTAGCCACTACTACCAAGAAAATAACAAATAGGAGCGAGTTTGATATAGGTTCTGAAAGATACATGGCTCCCGAATTATTTGATAACAATCTAGATTTTTATGATGCTTCTAAAATTGATTTATGGTCTGTTGGAATCATTCTATTAACTTTAGTCTTTCATAAGAACCCATTTCAAGTTGCAAATTACTCTGACAAAAGATTCATGCAATTCGTAAACAACCGGGAAATTCTTTTTGATATATTTTCTACAATGAGTGGTGGTTTATTCTCTGTTTTACGTTTTTGTCTTAATCTTGATCCTAACAATAGGGATATTTCTAGCTTGAAGACAGAATTAAATAGTGTTAAGTACTTCACCATTGATGAGGAATACTGGGCTAGTGAGTATGAAGAAGACGATAACGAGAATGAAAATGAAGAAGATTTTGACTATGAAGATGATTACTTTTATAAGAAAGGAGTAACCTCTCCATCTGATTCTCCAAATCATACTCCTCATATTATTGCTTCAAATTATGAAGAATCTGCTGGTGATGAAACATCTCATAGAGAGTCCTCAAATTCTGCCACAGAAAGTGACGCTTTGCGGTCATCTCTTTACAAGAATGATAATGAAGAAGACAAAGATTACTTAATTCCCCATAATCATAGAGCTGATGCGTTGTTATCATCAAATACTGAATTGAAGCCAATTCCTATTGGTGGTAACTCCAGGTTTATAAGAAATACAAGGAAACCATTTAATGTGGCCTCTTATGTTCAGTCAGCTAATCAATACAACCATAAGTATTCATCTAGTAGATTTAATAGGGAGGATTTTTTCACCCCGAAATCTGTTTTTAACCACTATATGGATAAGTATGGAGAACAGAAAGAACAAAAATATGGAGGTTTTCAAAGGGGTGGCCAAAACCAAGAATGGCAGAAAAAACGTAAGTACCATCGTTCTTGGAAGAAGTCTAAAAATTACCATGGCAATTCTGGAAATTCCAAATCTAAAGCAAAGCAGTATGGTGGCCAAAATCGCAATTTCAATAACCCCGACAGCACTTCACATCATAATCATCATCATCACCATCACAGAAGAAAATCTTATCTGTTTTCTACTTCCAAGTCTCGCAAAAATGGTACTTATAACTCAGCTGTTTTTTCAAACTTCTCTCTTCAAACTGCAACAAATGGCTCAAGTTTATTACCACATTCACAAAGCTCAGCCGGTAAATACATTCCTCCCTTTTTGAGATCCCCCAATTACAGCAAATCTCCGGCAGTTGAAGCTTTGACTGAAGATATCAATGAAATATCATTGGATGATATAGATGACGAGTTATTTCATTTGGAAGATGATTATGAGATTAGTGCTTCTAATAATAATAGCCATAATAATAGTTCTTCACAAGCCCATTCAAACCTTTCTATTGGAGTTACCCCCAACACTATATTAGCTCCATCGTCAACTAGTTCCAATGGAGATACAAATTTCAAAAGGCCAAATTTCAAGATTCCTTCATATAATATTCCAAATAATGATCAAACTAGGTGTAACAATTCCCATGCAAACTCTTCTAGTTATTCTCGACATATAAAGCGGGATGTTCAACGTTGGTCAAGCTCTAACGGGATAGAAGATTTTGATCAATCTACCAAGTTTAGTTCAAACAACGGAAAGTATATTCCTCCTTTTAGAAGAGGATCACATTCTGCGGTTTTATCAGGTTCTGTAAACCTGAAGCAGTTCAATCCTTGCGAGAAAAAGAAAGCTGACGATACAAGAATCCATGGTTTACACAAACACACTACTCATTTAGAACAGTTAGAGAAAATTACATCATCATCGGTTCCTTCTGAGAAGTCGAAATGGTTGTCAAGAAAAAATTGGAGTGATTATGAATAATATTTATAAATATTTAACATTAATTTAAATTTATAATTCGGATTTGAATAGATTCAAAAAACGTATATATTATTTATGAAATTACATATCTAAGGTGCATGGTATAGTTCGATCTGAGATCTGCTTATTTTCTCTTCTATTTCTTAAAATCTTTGCACTATCGTTAAGACCAAATTTTTTGATTAGTTTAGAGTAAAATAATCCACAAGCATTGCATAGGGTCCTCGATCCTTTGGGACCCTTTCTCCACTCTGGTGTTTGAGTAGTTCCACAGTGTGTACATACACAATTTTGCTGTCTAAGTGACTTTTGTTTTTTGAACTTTTTTGGGTTCTTTTGTACTCGGCTATTTCTAACTTTAAAAGGATACTTAACGAAATCTACATCAGCAATACATTCTTTATCAGAATCAGTTTTCTTGACTTCATTTGTAGAAGTTTTTAGATTTATTTTCCTTTGTAACCCTTGACCTTTATAATTGTTCCGAATTGCGTCGTCCCTTATTTTTTGCTGGATATTATTTAATATGCTTTCTTCCTTATAACCTTTCTTAATACTACTTAACTTGGATATATTGCAAGCCATATTATTAAGCTCCTCAAAAATATCACAATGCAAGTTACTAGGAATCTCCATTACCCATTTTCTAAAATCTTTCCTTGATATTTCCATATGCTTTCCATCTTTATCTACTCCAAACAAGCAGCTATCTGAATTTCTATCAAACTTATTCATATCTGATTGACTAACTTGGAAAAGTTTAGATTTAATAGATTTTAATTTTTCAAATAGATGTTCAAGAGACGAGAAAAATGAAATAAAATAACTATATAATTCTTCTTCTCTTTTTCGAATTGTTTCATAGGAAGTATAGTGCTTTAAAGCGGTTATATGAGCAAGTGATTTCAACCTATTTGTTGAATTATCTATAGTAGAACACGCTCTTTGAGATATAAAGTTAGACTGATATGTCTTATGTTTATCTTCAATGGAATTTGTAGGATTTCCTCCTCTTGGATAATCTTTTTCAATTACTTGTATTAATTCTGAGAAAGATGGTAATTCAAAGTGTGAGTTAGCTAATACTTTATCAGAAGTTGTCATAGTAATTTTTGTTCTATTGGGTTGTATTGAAAATTGGAAAAGAGACTTCCATGATATTAATTATTAAACTTTTATAGCTAAACATATCTTTGTAATGCCAAATAAAAATATCAAATTGCAACTATTTTGTTTATTAAATAGTTTTTTGTTATGTTTAGTACAATGTTGCAAAAATTATTATGCAACCTTCTGTTAAAGATTCTAGACCATCGGTGTTTGTGTAATGTTTCATATTTTAAATCTGAAACGTCCGGTGGTAACACACAAAACAATATTTAAGAACCCAATCGCCAGCTCGTTTCAATCGTGAATTTTTTGTTATTTTGATTCTGAATTCAGGTGTTAACTAAGAAATATTATCTATCGATTACATATTGCATATTTGATCATAATCTGAAGTGATAATAACAATTACAAAACTGTGAATCTCCGTGAAAATTCGAGACATAGCTAGAGGTCAATCTGAGAAATTTGATCTAAAAAGAAAATAGTTTCGGTAGTAAGACCATTCTATATTCCAATATTGTGTCTAGGTATTCAAATATATTAATTTAACTTATTATACCCTGCACGTTCAATTAATGTAAAATGGTCAATGGCAACCCGAACAACCTAACAATTAAGGTAGAAAATACCAGTAACGAGACAAATGATGAGGTAAAAGAATCTTTACGTTTAATAGAAGATTTGAAGTTCTTCCTTGCAACTGCTCCTGCAAACTGGCAAGAAAATCAAGTTATTAGGAGATACTATTTAAATCATGATGAGGGATTTGTAAGTTGTGTTTTCTGGAATAATCTATATTTTATAACTGGTACTGATATTGTTAGATGCATAGTATATAAATTTGAGCACTTTGGTAGGAAAATTATAGATAGAAAGAAGTTTGAAGAAGGGATATTTTCTGATTTAAGAAGTCTTAAATGTGGGACTGATGCTGTGTTAGAACTGCCCAGGTCTGAGTTTTTAGAGTTCCTATTTAAAAATTCGTGTTTAAGAACCCAAAAAAAACAAAAAGTCTTTTTCTGGTTTAATGTTCCTCATGATAAGTTGATGGCTGATGCATTAGAAAGAGATTTAAAGAAAGAAAGAGCCGGCCAGAATCCTACGACTGTGGCAGAACGGGAGCCTTCATTATCATTTAATTTTGATGAATCAAAGTCGTTATATAATCAACTAACAGAACACATGGATATGCTTAGAAAGTTCAATCAATCACCTTTAATTTCAGCAACAGAGGTAAAATCCTCTCCAGAATATATTACTTCTTCATTAAGTAGAGAAGATGAAAGCCATTTGAATGATGATACGGCTTCACAGCAAAAGTCAACCTCAGAATACGAAGATGACTTTCCCTTGGATTATTTTGAAAGTACTTCAGATTACTATAATGAACAAAATTCTTACATAAGTCTTGATCCTAATATCCATAGAACCGGAAATAGCATGGGTGATAAATATGAGCCTCTTCTGGATCCTTCAATATTTATTCACCCCAATGTTCCTGTCATAACAACCAATCAGTTGGTTTATAGTGATGAATATTTAATTGAACAAACACAGCCATCATCAATAAAGCCACAATCTATCGGAACAGGTCCATTCAAAGCTGGTAGTCAGAGATTTTCTAATATACCAAACGAAGAATATTATCAAGCAATTCCATTATCAGCAAAATTTCAACCTACATTTCCAAGGTCAGTAGTAACTCCATTGCATCAGTCATTTCAACAGTCTCAAGGGTATGAAATTTCAAATCAATCATCGTATCAACAATCAACAGATAGTCAGAGTCCTTTAATTTTTCGGGAAACTGATTATTGGCCTCTGAATAATATGGATCAAATGTTACTTCCTTCTAATCAGCAGTACCTTTTGATGAATGAGCTGGATTTTATGCCTTCAAACATGTACCAAGTAATGAATCCAGCTATGGTTAACGTGGTAGCACATAGTCCTTATGCATTTAATCCCTATTCGAAAGTTTCTGCACGACAGCAACTGATCAGTGCCAATATGATGCGAAAGAAAAGGCAAATGTTTCAACTGCATAATAAGATCAATTCACCTCTTCAAAATGATAAGAGGCAAAGGTTATCTCAGAGCTTAGATGAAGTAATTAACTCAAAGCCTGCAAAGATGACTGCTTACGATTTAAATGAAGAAGAAGATTCAGCAAACGTATTAATTCCAACTCCAGAGTCATCAGTAGCACATACGTCAGTTAATAGTTCAAGGACGAATTCCAAAATTTGATCACTTATTAACAGCTACAAATTTAATTCATCCGTCTGTTTTAATATTATATATGCATTTAATTAAACTATTGAAATACTTAAATTTTACTGTAATATTCGATTAGTTTCTTTTGTGGAACTGAGAATTTACCTAATATTTCATCCATGAAATTCTGTTCAGGGACCTCTCCTACGATGCTTCGAGAAATGATCAGTTTTGAAATATGCACCAACCTCCCATAAATCAGTATTACACTCTTCCGAATATCAACCATTTCACTATTGATCAAGCTTCTTATACTTTCATCAATCGCAAAAATTAATTCACGATCAAGGATTAATGTAGCAGAGTTTAAGATAAGTAGTTTTAAAAGACAGTCCAAACTAAAGTAAATAGAACGAAGGAATAATTCATCTTTCTCTGCAAGTGTTTGTAAAAGCATGACAAGGATACTTCTTGTTTTGAAGGCACCATAGAGCATCTCATCAAATGTTTCCTGGATTGCGTGGCTTAATTCCTCATTACAATCCAAAGTAGAATCATAGAGCCCTAAAAGTAAATACCACAATTTTTTCATATCTATTTGATTTTTATTAATTAAAACTTGTTTCAATAGAATTAAGCCACTCAATATGTGGGAGAAAGATAAATGAACGTAATCTCCAAAGAAGTTCCATAAGGCTATCTCAAATATTGATTGGCCCCTAAATTCATAATACTCTTGAAACTCAGATGTATTTTTATCTAACGACTGTAATATATTAAGAATCAATAAGAATTGATCCCCGATTATTTTTCTCGTACTTAAATCATCGCATAAAGATTCGAATTCTTCTATTGACACATTATTCTTTAGTGGAGAAGTATTAGTAAAGTATTTAGAAATTTGGTAGTTGAACCAATTAGGGTCTGCATAGTTATATTGCTTAATTTTTTGGGGAGATCCATGTTGTTTTTCATCTTCAAAAATTGAAATCGTCTTGTTTCGATTTGAAATTCTATTCAATGGGTCCGTTTTCTCAATATAATATTCAATAGGATTCATTGAACCCTTATTTAATTCAGTTATTTTTACTTGAGAAAAATCTTCTGCTAACTCATTTGTCTTGTCAAGTTTATTAAGTTTATGATACAAACCAGAGTTAGTACCCGACGGAGATTCGCTCTCAAAAATATTATTTTCAGCTGCTTCAGCATTAAAACTAGAGTTAGTAGCAAACTCATCATTTTCTAGTTTACTCTCAACATCTGCTTGGTGGTAAGGGATTAGGTTTGACTCGTTATCATTTTTGTTCTTCAAAACATCATCCCTTGATTCAATGTTATTAAGATTAAGATCTTGATTTTTCTTATCACCATCTAAGGCATCTGTGTCAATATTATCCTCCACATATGAATCAAAGTTAGGCTCTTCGTCAATATTCAATCTAAGTTTAGCAGAATCTGTTTTATTACTTGCTATTACTTTCAGACATCCTGTCTTCTCGTCCTTTTTCTGTGGGACAAACGCGTACGAATCATTGTCTTTAAGAATTGGCATTAACATGGTGAAGTCTGCATTAACCTTTACTGGTGAGAATTTCTCCAAGCCATTCATAGGATTGACTTTTGTAAGTTCAAATAACGAAGAATAATGATTTGATGCAGCAGTTGAAGGGTTGCTCAAACTCAATGTTCCATCTATACCAACAATAGATTCTACTTCTTCTTTAGTCAAAGTGTCCGTAAGCTCCAATTCAGAAATAAACAAGGAAGCATTTATTGAATATAATTTTGATAGTATAGTTGAATAAACCTCATAAATATCAGTTGATTTTAATAAATTCAGTAATTCAAAAATATTCGACGAAAGTTTCACAAAATAACTATCACTTATAGGAACTTTATTCAATGCAATTTCCAAAAAAGTTATTATCATTTGTATTATAGTGCTTTTATACATTATAATTTGCATGGTCAATTCATCATCATCAATAATATTCGACACATTCACGGTAAAAGACAACAATTTTATAACTGAATCATATAAATCGTCAATCGGTACTACCGATATTATTAAATCGACATATTTCTCATTAATTGGATTAAGCAAAATAGAGCATGTACGGAAAAAATCTTCTGGTAAGAAGAATTGAAAGCTTTTCTTAAAAAGATTATCAGTAGTTAAGAAAAGCGGTTGCAATAATTTTGGCTGACGTACAGATATTTTCTTTAGTAAGGCATTAATTTCTGATGATAGATCTTCTTCTCCCATTATAGCATATTTTAACAAATTAACTCCGTCTAGAATTAAATCTGTCAGATTTGAAGACAAAAATTTTAAAATTGGATCACCTTGCTTGTTAAAGCCTACATCCATCATTTGGTCTGCGTTTTCAGTGATCTGTTCTTTTTTGGAATAAAATTCATTCTCTAAAATTGGTGAGGCAGAATGAGATATTGCATTCGTAGCATTATGATTTGATAGTTTTGTTAGATCAGGCTTCGACAAAGTCGTCATAAGAGCTCTTTTCGGAAAAGAAGTACTCTTAACCCTTGGCTTCTCTATATTTTTGCTATCAGAGCTAACAATTGGATCAGTAGCCCTCGATGAAGATCTCGATGAAATTGATCTTTCTAATTTTTTACTTCGAAGTTCCTTATTTTTTGCTATTATAGTTTGCTTTATAGATGTTCGTACCTTTTTCTGAGAAAGACCAGCTATTTCTTTAGTATCTTTATTCGAGTTTATCCATTTTGGTTTAGACCTTTCAAGGGCTTTTACGACATTTGTCTCAAGCATAGGCAAAAGAGATTCTGCCTCTGAACTAAATTTAGACCAAAAACACCAATATGTATCTTTTGCTATTTGTCTCACGGTGGGATTTGCATCACCAAGTATTTTCATCATAATTTTTTTTGAAGTATCTATAGCTGAACCTGATACAAAGCCAGGTTCAGCATAGTATTTAAGTATTAAAATTTGAAGCCAAACCCCACTGTAGGATCTAGGAGAAACTGCTTTTTTACCAGCTATAGTCAATATTCTCTGAAGTAATCTACTATTAAAGCTGGTATTTACGAATATTGCACATATTACAGCATGTGCACTAGTGGATGTTAAATTCTTAGTCGCCGAACACAATTGGATTAAAGTTGGTAAATATGACTCTGTCAATATGTCGAAACCTTCCCCTAAAATGATTGATAACTCTTTAATTAAATTGCAAGCATGCTGGCATAAGGTAGTTCGTAAAGAAGAGAGTGCCTTGCATATTAGGTGAGATATATCTCTAAAGCAGTTTATCAAATCCGCTTTAAAATCTATAGGAGAGTTACCTCTAATAACAGATCTCATTTTGATTATATATCTTTCTCTCGCTAACCAGTTGAACTCAGTTTCTTTCCCAGAAAATGGTATGTGAATTTCACTGACTACAGAGAGTAAATTATCCACATTTGTTATCGAAATCGCTGAAATTGATTGGTCAATGAAATAATTTAGTGGCGTCAAAATTTTTTCTAGCTCAGGATTTAGTTCAGTATTATTTGATATGGAATTATCATCCGGGTCATTATCAGTATGGACCATCTCTTCTATTGAGTTTTGTGATTCAAGAGATATAGGTTGTAGATTTTTAGATTTTTTTTGGCCAGTTATTTTAGAACTATTTGTATTAGTACCAGATGTTATTTTTTCATCACCATTATTAGTAATGCTCCTATTTCTATCGTCTTTGTGATTGAAGTTTGCTTTTGCTGGTAGAATCAAATCTCGAATGGTTTGTGGGATGCTATTTATTTCTAGTTCATGATTTAAATCATACCTGTATATCTTATTATTCTTTTGTTCATAATAGAATGCTAATAATTTAGTTGTATCATCCAATACACAAGTGCTATCCGAATTTCTCGTAGGTGCAAGATTTATCAACTTTACTAAATGTGGTAACATTTTCCCTAATTTGAAATTAGGGTTTACGTTAGATATTATATAATGAAGCCATTTTAGTGATTCCGAAACAATCCTGCTATTCCTATGCTTAAACGCAATCTCTATCAATGACTTTTCTACTTCTTCAGGGGCTGATAACCAGTATGCCTCAAGTGCTTTCTTAGCAGAACTAAGTGTACTTGATTTAGAATCACCCAATCTATGTATTATAATAGGTAAAATTAGAAATCCTTGACTCCTTAGAACAGATCCAGACTTATCTTGCATGCTCACACGCTTTACCAAGTGACAAAGAAGACTAAAACTCACGGACAGAATGTTAGATTCGGGTATATCCACAGCAATTGAAAGAGCTTCAAGATATCTAGGTACTTCTTTCATATCAACAAAATCTTTTTTGACATGTGTTTTAAGATCCATAATTAATTGTATTTTAGTGTCATTACTAGTATTAGGTGATGCTATGGTATGAAATAGATCTTCAGCAGATATTATCATCGCCGCCATAATTTATTAAGTTACTTCAGTAATATAAACAAACTTTAAAAATTATATATTTAAAATCAAAACAGCGCGTAAATTGTGTAATACACTTTTTAGAGACTAAACTACTTATTAAATTGCCATTCATTTTATATGAAGTATATAAGCATAAGAAATAATGATATGCAATTTGAGGCTCAAGATCAAGGAAAGTTTGCCTTTCAAATGGCTATTATTTTAAAGCTATTTAGCAAAAAACCAAAGAAATCCAATAATTAAAATGCATGCTAAACCAAACAATTTACGTTTCAATGGTTCAATATTTATAAGTGGATTTCTAGAGTCAAATTCCTTAAGGAAAACATCAGCCTTAGTAAAAGTAAGGGATTGTTTTGATGTAATGTTATCATTACCAGATGCAGAAGATAACGACATTGATTCATCCTCAATATCATCTACAAGTACCTTTTGCACATTACCAAAAAAATCAGTCAACTTAACCTCATCCAATTTCCTATTAAATAAGTCTGTTCTAATACCGACATTGGAATGTATATTTTCAAATGTGTAGACATCAAATAGTTTATCCATGGTCAAAGAAGAATTTTTCTCTATCTTTTCAAGGTAATCTAACGTAAAATAAGTAAACCTATCAATGACAGCAACACCAATTTCTAAATCAGAATGATGTGAATATGACGACTCATCCAATGCTGACGATCCAACAGATAGAATATTTGGAGAATAAAATCTCTCATACATAGTGTTTGCTTGACAAGTGTCAATCATAAAAAAGATTTCGTTGTATCTTTTTTTCTCATACATCTGTTCAAAAGCATCAGCTAAATCGTACGAGCCTATTTCTTCTGCATCCTGGAACTTTAAGAATTCATTTCCGCCATGACCTGTTAAATAGATAAAAATATTTGAATTTTCATCGGTTAATAATCTTTTCGATCTAGGATGATCTGGATCCCATCTGTCTGTAAGAAGACGAATAAAGTTCTCAACAGTAACTTCATAGCCCCTGTAATCAACTTCAATCAGGTCACCATATAAATCAATTGCTTGATCCATATTATTAAACACGGTTCCTGGAACTGCATTTCTTGGATTGCAAGCTATGTCATCCGATAACATTAAAATGATTTGAGAATCTGGAATACCTAATCTTTTGACTGTCCTATATAAGCTTAGAACATTTGCCATATGTCTGTAATTAAACCAAAATCTAGATGTAGAAACTAGAACTGCCCAATTATTCGTATGGCGTGAATTGGTTGTACTTATAATTTCTTCCGCTTCATTTTGGGATATTATAGTAGGATTAGATAAACATAGCTGAAGTAATGTTAGCAATAAGAACCATATCTTTGATCTAATCTTCATTATTAGTTAATTTAGTAATTATCAAATAATCGCATACAATAAAAGGAAATAGATGCTAAAATTTCATAACACAAAGCTGAAATACTAAGGGAAAGATTATTCACTAATCTAAGAAGTTATATCATAGAAATAGGAATAATGACTTTTGTGAATTTTAGAATAAAATTAGAGTATAAATATATGAAGCAAAAAGATGATTGTTTGAAATGTTGTTCAATATTTCTATTAATACTACAATAACTGATAATACTAGGTTTAATTATCTGTAAAAAAGATCATTCTTTACATAAGATGATTAATAGTGCAAAGAATAAAGCTTTTGTCAAAATTGTGATATTCTAATCTGATACTCCTTTAACAAAAATATTCGGGACTTTTTAGGTACTACCTATACTTGAATTATGGTTGAAAGTAATTATAACGCGAATCCCCTAGGACCAAAAATTATGATATTTCTAATGAATTCTATATCTTTCTGCTAACTAGTATTAGATCTTTTCTTTTGTATGTTCTACATTTTTCTTCCTTCAGTATCTAATGAAAGAAAAATATAGAATATTATCTATATTTCATATTAGAATCCAACTGTTTCTTTTCTAGCATTCGCTTGAATTTTCATTAATTTATTTTTGATCTTATCGTCAACCCCAAGGATGTTATTCAATTCAAATTTTACCCATAGAGAGTTTACGGAAATATTTAAAGCAAATATCAAGTCACTTGCTCTAGTTCTGTTTAGCATTTTGAGGTCCTTTTTAAAATTATCTAGAATCTTCACATTGCAAGAATGCAGAGGACAAATCCTTTTAGATAATTTTGCAAGAATATACTTATATTGTTTATCGCTAATGGACCCATTTCCATGAAAATAATTGTCTACTTTTGATTCTTTATTTAAAACAATTTCTTCAGCTTGCTCTAACACTTCATTAATGTCTGAAGTTGTATTGAGTATTGAAATTGATCTATGATTTCCACATTTGAATTTGCTTATAAACTTTTGCTCACGAGTTGTAAATCTATTTAGTGTAAACTTAAAGCTCACTTCATTTTTTTTGTGTTGAATTTGAATGTAGAAAAAATCAGTCTTATCAATTCTGTGCGCCCAAGTACCAAATTCAATCCAAATCCAGTTTAGCTTACTACTAGATAGCTTTTCATTGATTCCAACCATTGAATTAAGACGTTTATTATTCATGTTTTCTAGCTCAATAAAACTCAGAAATGTTTCAAAACTTAACGAAAACTGATCGTCGAGCTTGATTTCTTTCAATTTTTTCATTATTGTATCTTCATCTTTTCTTCTATTCATTTCTGCTCGTAATAATTTAAAGTTGGAGTCGTTATCTGCGCAATCTCCTTCTTCAATTCGCCTTTTCTCTTCGACTAGCTCCGTGAAATATTTTCCATCAATTTCATAATGTGGTGGAAATGAAAATAAATTTGGAATAGATTGAGTACCACCTTCACTTATTCCAGCTAAATCTATAACATGACAATATGACTTAGATTTATGAAGACGTAAACCCCTACCTAGCATTTGTACTAATAATATTCTCGATTTCGTGGGCCTAGCTAAAAATAATGAATCTATATTTGGAATATCTGTGCCTTCAGTAAAGACCATGACATTACAGAGGACTTCAACTATACCTTTTTTAAAATCCTCTATTAGTTTTAACCTTTCATGTTTAGAAGTCTTACCTGTCACATACTGTGCATTTATACCCTCCTTCTGTAAAACACCACATAGGGTTTGACAATGAGCTATATCAACGCAAAAAATAAGAGTACTCTTCAAATTGAATTGTTTTTTTAGTTGGATATAAGCCAAAGAGAGAATTAGATTTGTATTGTAGTTCCCCATAACATCAGATAAACTTGATATAACATAGTCATGATCCCTAGTTGCAACTGACGAAAGATCAATATCAGTTTGTATTGTTGAAAATTTTATATCCGCAAGTTCTTTATTCTTAATCATCTCAAGAAGCCCTCTTTGGTAGACAATTTCATCAAATGTCATACCTAACTCTTTCTCATCCGTTCTTTCCATAGTTGCAGTAAAGCCAAGAACATGAATATCCAGCTTTTTAGAATCTGCTTTGAAGTGTTTCAAGATCTTAATCCAAGAATTGGCAGTAGCATGATGACATTCATCTAATATTATGGTTTTAAACTCCATGGGGTCATATTTTTGTAGCCTTGTCATTCGAATCAAAGTCGGAACAGATGCTACAATAACATCGGCATCACTGGAAGGTTTCAATTTACGCATATCAATTTCTACTTTAAGATCTGGATTAACCATGCTTACTGTATCACACGCCTGTTTAATAAGCTCTTCTTTATGTGCCAAAATCAAAGTCTTATTCCCTCTTCCTGGGGAATTAGGTTTAAGATCTTTTATTAAATGAGAAAATACAACCGTTTTACCACCACCAGTTGCTAATACTACTGCTGGTCGTCGAATTCCTCTCGATATAGCATTTTTCACAGCTAAAATAGCATCCTCTTGATAATCTCTTAGTTTGAAGGTCAGTGTTAATTTGTTAGCCATCAAATAAGAAGAGGAATTCAAATTCCTAAGAAAGAAGAGAAAAGGGTTATTATTAAGATACCTATGCATACATTTGCTTTTTGAATAATAGAAATATACTATAATGTCGATCTCAGTAAATTGTGTAAACAAAAATAAATATTGCTTTTGTGTTATTATGGTTCAACCATCTAATTTAAGTGTCTTTCTTCTAGGCTTGTTCAAGTAAGGCAGTATCATAATATTTGCATTTAAGTAGACCATATGATAACCTCTTCATCCATAAAAATATAAACTAATGATCATTTGCTAAAAGCTATCCCTTCATAAGCTGTTATATAGATTAGATTTTTACAATTATTTTATGATACAATTCGGCACAATTTAAGGAATATAATTAATGTTACACATTAACTTTTATATATATCGACCCTTGCCCTTTTGTAGATGTTATGAAAATACAAATCCGGCGAATCATCAGACTGCTCTACATTTTCTGTTGCACCTTCCGTAAGATCTGGTGCATTAATGCTAATAACAACATAACTTCCATCTTCTTTTGTATGATCTCTATTTGGTTTAAAAAAGTAACCAGGATTTATAACAATAACACCTTTGATAACTTTAGCAAAAAATCTTAATTCAGAAGGAGATATTAAGATATCTGGTAAGTAATCACCTATTTCTGTTAAGCCTAAATATGGCACTTCTAGACAAGAACCTCCAACACCGGTATTTGCAATTTCTTCTCTCATACTACCATCATGCAATTTAGCTAACGAATTGGGGTCATCTTGTTTAATATGTCTTATAGATCCAGGAAAGTACGGGTAATATCTTCTTTGATCAAAGATATGGTTTGAAATCCTTTCAAACCTATTATTTGAAATAATTTTACTATCAGGATTCAATTTCGATATATCTCTTAAATCCTTAAAAACATCAATATTGGAGCATCCTATTAAGACTTCGTTCACGAAGAAACTTGATGGGTTTGGGAATATTTTAACATTTTTTGGTAAACCAAACTTTTTTCTTTCAAACGAATCCTGGGGATATGAACTATGCTTAGAAACAGTATCTTTTAAAGAGGGGATCAAAATAACCTGGATTCTAGGGCATATCTTTTTCAATATAGGAGTTATTAGTTTTTTAAAGACATCATCCAAATTTTTAGGTTGTTGAATGTCGTTTGGAAATTCAATGTCACCTTTTATAACAGAAATGTTTGTCAAGTCAATAAATGGTCCATGTAAGATTAAAATATGAGGTTTTATTTCGACATTTATTCTTTCTATTAAATTTTCGAACTTTTCATAATTTAAGGTGTTCAGGTTAGAATATGGACCGGCTGTCACCATAATCTTTAATCCATTATGACTAGTAAGCTCTTCGAACTCCTCTAACTCCTTACGAGAAGTTAATGGTGCACCAAGAGATGGCAAAGTTTTTACTTCTTGGACAACGAATATTCTTCCAGTGGGGTTTTTACCTTTTAGTACGACAATCTGACCAGGAAATAAACTATACTCACGAAGACCAGATAAATCAAGAGGAATTCTCTGGCCAATACCTGAAATACGTGATGTTTCTAAGTATAATGACGTGGAATTCAAAGGCAAATTTGAAGAAGTATCGTAACTAGGCGAATCTGGAACTATTCTACCGCAACAGAATATTTCAAATTGGGAGCTTAGGCAGGGGTTTTCAAATTGACTTCTTTGATCAGGAAACTGATCTTGGTATATTTGAGCAAAATTATCAATTTGTTCATCAAGAACATCAGCACTTTCTAAAAGTTTCATTGCCATTGTACGATATTTATATTTAGCTGCATCAAAATTAGATGCTAATTTAAAAGGCTTTAAGCTTGTGCTTGCATCTTCATATAAATCAACAAAACCAGGAAGTTCACCTATGTTTGGATTTAAAGTCTCTATTATTGTATTTGAATCCTGCTGGTTAGTCAATCTCTGAGACAACGGGGTTTTTTGATCTTTTTCTGGAGATACAAACGAATTATTCGCAGTTTCATATACAGCTGGTGATGATTCCAGTATGCCTAGTTTAGGAGTTTTATTATTAGGAGTAATATCCGTCGGTTTTAATCTTTTAATATGCGGTGTGCTAGGGAGATTTGCATTACTTCTTATGGTTGGTTTTCTCTTAATACCAGATGAAGGCAAAGTGTTAATCTTTTTACTCAATTGAACCTTAGATGTAATCGTGGATTGTAAATAATCATTAAATCGATCTAAGTTGGGTAAGTCAAGTTCCAAATCTTCTTGAATTCTAGTAACATTGAATGATTCCCATTTGACAAATAATTCCTCTGTAGATAAGTTAAAAATATTTTTTAAAGTAGATAACTTATCATAAACTTCGTCAGTTAATGACTTCAGTGGTCCAAACTCAGCTAGTATTTCCTTCCTAACCTCTTCTGTTGTCATAATGTTAGTATTTAGGTTTAACTTTTTTAGCTAACGTGTATTAGAAATTTATTACGCGTACCATTAAATACAAGTTGATTAATATAATATACAGTACTTAAATTTGATATATAGACAAGTTTACATGTTTAGTGTTTACAGTTGGTTCCCAAAAATATAACAGAAACCAGAGCAATGTATTGCTTCAGGTCAATATTTTAAGCATCATTGGAGGTTTCTTCTTTGTTCTGCTCTACTGAATTTTCTTCGGATGCACCAGATTCTGGTTCTTCTTTGATTTCCTCATTCTTAGATTCTTCGTTGTCTTGTTGCTTACTTCTTCCCTTTCTAAATTTCTTATTGCGGTTGTCATTGAAGCTGTTACGTCTCTTAGTAACTTCATTGACTCCAAATCTCTTTCCACTTTCTCTCATTTCGCGGAAAGTTAATAATGACATCTTCTTCAACAAATCTTTTTTATCAAAAGATTCACTTGGGACTATACCATGTTCATAGTTTACTTCAATCTTATTCAAGAAATACTCGGCATCCTCTTGTGTGTTAAATTCAACATCTGCAACACCAAAGAATTCTTTTTTGGCTCTAGATCTGATTCTACGGATAGAACAAACTGATTTTTCCTTTGGTAAATATTGCACAATCTTTTCGTTAAACCATTCTTCTAAATCTTCTTGAGTAGCATCCTTAGGGAAACCCTCAATGTGGACAGAATTTCTCTTTCTTTCTTGTCTCAATTCATTGAAATCCTTTAATGGATCTTTTCTTCTGATCATATCCTCATTTTTAGAAAGAACTAATTTGCCAGATTCTTTAAGAGCAGCAATTACTTTTTCTTCCGGACGATATTGTCTCATCCTACCGAAAGTCAAGATTGTTTTCAATTCTACCCAACCATCATTAGCTTCATAAATTTTCCATAAAAATTTATCAGTTTGCAAATTACTGTCAGAAAAGTAAAATTCGACTTGCTTTCTAACCTTTTGGTCAAAGTCTTCCCCTTTGTATACAAATTCAGTCATAGTTAGAATACCTCTTACTCAATTACCTTTTGTGTTTCAAATTTTTCATGTAGAATTCACCACCCATCGGACAGTTGTTGATAATGGTCTGCACACGTACTTTGCCTAACAGTCACATCGGATCTCTAAGATGTATCCATTACAACAACAATTAAATATGGCATTCCCTCATAGATGAGGGCCAAATATCTTGTCCTATTCCAGTGTCTTTATGAGCTTGAACTAGATAATACTTACTATGTATTCATCACTTACGTATCACCACTGAATGAGTAATATATAAAGAAATGTTCTTAGTATCTAAGTTAACATAAATAATATTCGTAATTATAAATTCGTAATACTTTCGTAATACTTCTCTTTTATATATATCAACCTATCGATTACTTGGAGTTTTGGAATTTTGTCTCCATAGTAAATGGATAAAATGATTCTCTACTACCTTCATATTAGTAAATTTACACTACCACATTCTTTTACTTAAGCTCAAACTACTTAATAATCGTTGGTTAATGATCAGGAGGCTTGATTTGAATCGCTTTAAGTTTCGTCGCTTGTCATTACATACTATGTCTACATATCCTCAACCTTCGTCTGAGCGTCAGTCAGAGTTAATTAACAATTATAATAGCATTTTGAAGAATGTCAATGACATCGCAAGGGCAGAAGGTAGATCTAATATAACCTTAGTTGCCGTATCTAAACTAAAACCATCCAGTGATATAATGGCATTATATAATCATGGCGTCCGTCATTTTGGTGAAAATTATGTTCAAGAGTTGATAACTAAAGCTAGTGAATTGCCAAAAGATATTAAATGGCATTTTATTGGTGGATTACAAACTGGTAAATGTAAAGATTTAGGAAAGAATATTGATAACTTGTATGCTGTAGAATCCATTGATTCGTTAAAAAAGTGTAAGAAGCTTGACACAGTCAATCAATCAAAAAGTAGAATCAATATTTTTTTGCAAATTAATACTTCAAGTGAAGATCAAAAATCTGGCTATTACTTTGATAGCTTAGATGAAATATATGAAACAGTAGAGTATTTGTTATCTTCTGATTGCAAATCATTAACTTTCAAAGGGTTGATGACTATTGGCTCGTTATCTGAATCCACTTCCGATGCTGATGAAAATAGGGATTTTAAGAGACTATCGGACTTAAAAAAGCAAATAGACGAAAAGTATTCTATATGCCTAGAATTAAGCATGGGAATGAGTAATGACTTTAAGCAAGCGATTAAGCAGGGTAGTACCTGTGTCAGGGTAGGTTCTTCTATTTTCGGAGCTAGGCCACCAAAAGTATAATAAAGAAAATAATATAAAATCATGTATAAATTATATAAAAATATATATCTAATAAGACTCAGTTTTTATTCTTGAAAAGGTTCTTAAATGTCTTACGTCTCGTCATTTTTTGATTGCTAGATGAATTAGAACTTTTACTTTCTCCAACTTCATCTTCAACACTTTCAGATGCTGTATCTATTTTATCATCAACAGACGAAACTTTAGTATTAACATCATTAGTAATGGAATCATCTTTTTCTGATACCTCATTGCTATCTTTTATATCAACTTCACTTATCTTCTGAGACATTTCATCTCCATCATATTCTTTCTTGTTCGCAGCTTGAACGTTATTAAGAGCATCAGGTGCAACAAAATGCTCGTTATTATCAATTGTAGAATACAATATTTGGCCATTCTTATCAGTATGCTTAATGATTCTATCTCCAACATCTTTCACATTTTCCAATGCCGAGATAGAATCGGCATTTTTCTCATTGAATGGAGTGGTTTCAAAGACTTTCCCAGACAGGAAGGTATTCTTGTTATCTCCAATAACTTCATCAGTATTTAAACTTGTTTTCCGAGCTTCTGAATTGTTTTCCTTC
Organism: Schwanniomyces sp. yHRVM31; assembly: GCA_030462985.1. NCBI lineage: Eukaryota > Fungi > Ascomycota > Pichiomycetes > Serinales > Debaryomycetaceae > Schwanniomyces > Schwanniomyces sp. yHRVM31. Next base: position 146,859 of record JAKVQU010000007.1, on the reverse strand, counting down.
TCAATTTCTAAATTGTGCCATTCAACATCACTTCTAAAAAGCTCCGAAATCTTAATTTGAATAAAATAGACGATGAAAAATGCATGCTCAGACAAAAGTAATAGGAAAACAATATTATAGGAAGAAACATTCACACTGGCATTACCAAAATGAATTTCACCATGCATTTTTGGTGGTTCAGTACCATGACGATAGAAAACTGTAACTAATGGTGATACGATTGAACCCAACCAAGTCAAAATAAACAAAACATAATTCCAAGGATAAATAGAATCAATTCTATTATTGATTATAGGTCTAAAATATTTTCCACTAGAAATTTTGAAGAAATCAAGTCTTGAAGTCAATAAGTTAAAAAATATTGCAACTACTGGAGCTAAAGACCAAACAGGACCAAATACAACTAAAAATCCATACTGCAATACAAGTGCTCTAAAATCATCATCGGCATTATACTCTGGTAATTGTATAGATTTCCTTACTTCTTGAATCCAGAATTCCTCATTTGACATCTCTTTTGACGATGGCTTTCTCTTAGCTAAAAATTGCAAAATATATCTTATTATTAATGGAAGAATATATTTCAAAATTAGTTGTATAATGTTATTTGTAACAATAAAGTAATGATACTGGAGGCTCAATCTTTCTTGATTCATTTTAAAGTCTTCTTGGTTTTTCAAATCTATTAAATACTTGTAATAAAAATGGTTTTCGTTAAATGAGGAAGAAATTGTCCGTTTAATACCATCTAAATTTGGTTGAATCAAATGAGCAAAAGGCAAATAGATAAATGAAGTGATAAGCAATGGCATATAAGTCGTTAAAAAGTTTAAAACGAACGATTTGAATAAAATTGAATTATTTCTTGTGTAAGTATTTTCATGATTCTCCCAAGAAACGGCTCTAGAAGATACCAAATTATATACCAAAGTCAAGATAGGTACAAATACAGTTAGCAAGATGGTTGGTAAGAGGGACACGATGCTCCTACCTGGGCCATTATAGATCTCAGTTAAAAATATTTCTAGAATAAAGCAAGCCAACTGAAAGGCAATTAAGATAAAAGCAAATATTAAAGCAATTGGTATAAATGCAACCTGCTTCATAAATCTCAAGCCTTTCTTGGCACTTGTAATCTTATCTTCTTTAATGGAGAAATTTTCGTTTTGAAAAGTTTGATTTTCATCTAACTTGGAAGAATTTTGGACTCCCCAAAAATTAACTAAGTATTTTTCTCTTCTATTCCATAAAACGATAAATGTAGTACCCCATATTAAATTAATAAAAGAATAAGTCAACAGGAAACTCTTTTTCGACTTCAAAGATGAGATAATACCTATAATTGCCAATGGAATGAGGGCTTTGGTATAGTAGTTCAAGAACTCAAAATACAAAGATGTTTGAACACCATATTCTTTGAAAGTAGATTTTGAATCTAATATTGGTTTCTTAAACGCGCTTTGGATGTCTTGAATTAGACTAGACTTTCTATAGTTTTCCTTAATTGAGGCGAATCCGTCAACATCCTTCCAGTAATCATTAGAGGAAACTAGACCAATACCACCATCTTCGCTTCTTCTAGTTAAGTATTCGTGAATTAATCTGGTTCTATCTAAGTCACTTGTGTTTTTAGCAGTTATGCCAAAATAAACAAATTCATCTAATTCAGCTTCAACTAATTCAATGTATTTCTTTTCTTCTAATTTAACAAATACTAAATCTGTTTCAGAATCATCACCTTTTATAATTTGAATTGCAAAACCCCCGCCCTTTAAGGCACTTTCAAGCTTACCTAAAGTCTGACTAGTGACAGATTTATCTCCATTGCGGATTTTTTTCACAGAAATAACATATTCAGGCTTCCAAGACTCCATGGCTCCAATTGATATTGACTTGAAGCTAGTTTATGTCGAACTGTTGTCAAAAACAAATAAATAACGAAATTGGGAATGTTTCACTCCTACATACTATTGTCGCGCTTGATTGCGCATCACATAATTGTCATAATTGCGGCAATATTTCACTAATCTAGCCATTCCTATCACTGAGTACAACTATGGTAGAAAGCTCTTCATTTGTTAAATATTATGAAGATTTTATTATTTAAAATAAAACCTCTCTAATTTGGAAAGATGATATATCTCTAAATTGTGTAAATTATAGCTATTGACAACATTTTTATGTCACTATCAACAGAAGTATGGAAACAATATAAGCCCCAGTACCCTAGTTAGTGTTATACAATCATATACATTACTTGCTTAGAAGAGGTGGATTGGTCAAAAAAAATATGTATGTAGATATTGGGGTCATCTGTGAGTGTAAATGGTCATTCAACCACAAAATCACATATAAATATAGCAATTCGCAATAGTTCGACTGCTTTTTGCATTTGATGAAGGAACTAAACAAAGTAATCAAACCACATATCGGTTGAATTTAATATATATGGGGATCATTAAGTATAACTATTCGTTTCCGTACTAACTATTTTAGGCGATGGCAGTCATAAAAGTATTCTAGACCAGAGAAAGTTCTAACAGAAATTATTGTTGTTTTCCTTTCGACAATTCGTCATATAGTTTTGCATATGAAATTAGTAGAGATAAGGATAGTAGTGAGTTAATTTACTTGTGATATTAGTCTAAATTAGCCTTGATGATCTGGTTGTACTTTAATTCTAGAGTCTGAAATTGTCCCCAAATTAAAAGCAGTATGTATGCATGTGTCCGTATAATAATCTTAGTAAGGTTGAAAAAGATCGTTTTGTTATAATTGTCCCAATTTCTGTTTTGAATAAGTTTTTAATGTGTCCTTTGAGTTTAATCCAAGAATTGTTTGAGTAATAGTATTTCTTAGTTGTTCTAGTAATTGGTTTTATTATTCTGTGGTATTTTTATGGTACATTCTATTCTAGTGAACTGAAGTTTCTTTATTAGTGGTAATACAATGGTAAGCCCTAGTGGAAATGTCTAATGATATTCTAACTTTCTGATGTATTTTATTTTTTTTTGTTGTCCTGGAAATTTAATGTTATAATGAAATATTTAATATTAGTCCCGACCCCTGAAGACCTTGTTAATAGTAATGATATTCTCTTGTATAAAGGTGAGTTTCCAATTTTTAAATATCTCTTAAGATAGCTCTGGTTAGAATGATTTTTTATCATCTTGGGTTGCTCGAAAGGATAAGGCTTTGATTTCCCTTTTTCTGGTCTAGGATGCTAATTATGCCTGCCTCCCTAAATACTACGTAAAATGCATATATTTTAATCATATATTCATGTATCACATATTCATGTACTGGTAGAAAATGTAAGATGGTTTTACCAATCGACGTATTCCTTACCTACTGATCTAAATACTCTCATTCTTCCGCCTTTAAACTCACTAATTTTATAGCTCTCCTTTTTAACCACGCCATGTTGATCGGACTCAATAACTTTAAATTTCTCCTTCTTTGGATCAAATTCAGTAATGATTGAAACATGCGGTACTCTATCTCCAACAGAAAGAGATTTTCCTCCTCCAATTAACCCTTTGTGCACATTAAACTTACCATTTTTAATCCATAAGATATCACCACTCCTAATCTCATCAATTTTTGCAATATTGTTATTATTGCTATTCTTATAAATGGTAACACCAAACGACCTACTTCCAATTGGCTTGATAATATCATTCATGTTACTTAAAACATTAATTACGACATCATCATGCATCTTAGAGTTTAATTTCGAAGCGGACTCATTAACAATACTTCCCCCAAACTTGACATGATACTTATCAAGTAAATCTTTACGAATTATTGGAATTTCCTTTGTGAAGAAATTTATTACTTTAATAGTAGATCTTGGGTCTTCTTGTTCGTACTCTAATTCAAAAACGATTTGAGACAAGTCGTAAAACAATACATAATAGTCCCTGTACTGTACAACCCTATTTCCTCTCTTTTTAATTGTATTTGAATCAACTTCGTAAAGGAGCTCAATACCTATTTTGCATTTCAATACATCAGGTAATTCACCTCTTAACCACCAGTTGGAATTACCATTAATATTAGCGAGTTCAAATTCTAAATCTTCCATTGAAACGTCAGCTTGTGTCTCCTGATTATTATTACTTTTGATCGACATAGACCTTCTTAATTGGGCATCATTGGACTTTCTTGGTAAAATATCAATTGTGCTCAGTCTAGCGATTGGTTTTGAATTATTTTTGTTTGAATGTAAGGATGAATTATCTAAATCAAAAGTTTGCGCTCTGGCTGGGATAGAAACATTATCATTCCCACCTCTATAGTCATTTTCTCCTTCTGAATCTGTTTCAGGCACATCGACATATTCGTCTTCCTGTATTTGACTAGCTGGTTGTCTATTTAAACTTGAGCTGGTTGGAACTGCGGAAGGAATTGGTGGAAGAGAGCTTGGAATCGGCGGTGGCTGAGTTGGAGAGGTAAAAGATGATCTTTCGGATGTTCCAGGAACTTTATGTGAATCTGAAATGGGTGGTACCGAATTAAGTGCAGGTGGTCTTGAATCTGGAATTGGCGGAATAGAAGATGGAATTGGCGGAATAGAGGATGGAATTGGCGGAATAGAAGATGGCATTGGCGGAGCAGAAGTAGGCAATGGTCTCTGTTTGTCAGTATAATATCCTTCTCTCAATTCATCTCCAGGATTTGAAATTGAAGAATCGTTCACCTCATGTTCTGTTTTGAAAGGAGAACTTCTATCTTCATATTTAATTGGCCCATGTAAGTCACTACTTAAATTTATATGTGAATCTTCATTTAATCCAGATTTCTTCGCATCAGATAAGTCTAAATCGGCATCATATCCTGTGGCTTGCTTTTCTAATGGTACTTTATTCAATGTAATACTGTTATCGGATTGATCATTGCCTTTCCTTTCTTCGGGATCAATAGTTGAAGATGAGCTAGAAGCAGTTCTTTGTAAGGTTAACTCGTCTTCTTTAGAAACCTTAATATCTGACTCAGTAAAGTCATCCTCTTCAGGAAGAGATGACGACTCTTCAGCTTTTTGTAAATAATCAGTATGAGAAAATGATTTTAAGACACTTCCTTCTGTTTCATGGTGGCTGCTATTATCTCCTTTTAGTATTCCTCCTACCACTTCATCTCCTTTATCCGATTCAGTTATTCCCCTTTGTGAAACCTTATTATCATCAAAAGATCCTTTATCATGGTTTATCAAATTATCGGGCAAGGCATCCTTATTTGCAAAAGGCAATATAGGTACTGCTTTTGGTAATAGATCGTTTTCCGATTCATTACTTTTCTTCTTAGGAACGGAACTCTTTTTCTTTCTATTCGCTTTTTCAACAACTCCTTGATTACCGAAAGGAGGTAAGCCCATCATGCCAAACATATTTCTACCTCCTGAAATTTTAGCCATACGTTCTACTAATTTTCTTCTTTTAAGATCTTCATCGTCTTCGTCTTCTTCATCGTCCTCGTCTTCTTCTTCATCTTCGTCTTCTTCATCTTCTTCATCTTCCTGTTCTCCTTCCCCTTCCTCCTCTTCTTCGTTACCCCTATCTTCATGTATATTATTTACGTGCTCCTCATTTTCATTTTCTGCATCTAAAGTTTTATCTGAGTAAACATTAGATTTTGATATGTCATCAATTCCTCTATCCTGATGCTCAATATTCTCTAATAGTGATTCATTGTTTTTAAGTTGCTGACCATAGCCTCCTGTCACTTTATCTTTATGCTTTTCTTTTTCTTTTTCTTTTTCTTCTTTAAGCTTCTTCTTTTTCTCTTGCTTTTTGAGAAGAGCAGCTGTTTCCCTCTCTTTTTCTTCTTCCTGGTGCTTACGCAATAACGCAATACGTTCTTTTAAACTCATCTTAGGACCTTCTTCTTGAATAACTTCTTGTTCATTAATAGATGATTCTCTGACTACATTTTTATCAACTGGAACTTCTTTATGAATATGGGATTGGATTTTAGAGTCATCTCTTGGGTTGATGGGAGGTACATATGATGACTTTCCTCCTCCTAAGAATTGTTTCTTAATATTATAAGAATCTGGTTGTTTCTTTCCTGGAAAAATAGGACCAGGAGCAATTGGTGACAATTCTGATACTGAACTTTTTCTTCTATTGATAGATGGAGTTGGATCTCCAAGACTGATCGACGTAAGTTCTGCTGAATTCCCAGTATTTATTGAATCAATTGACTTCCGTGCCCCTTCTTCTCTCGTATTTTCTTCATCTGACTCTTCAATTCCATCATCTTCCGTTCCAATACTTGTATTGCTAACAGGGGCCTTTTCCTTTGCTGCGGCTCCTACTTCACCACCTTCGGATTTGTTGGATGTATCTCGTTCGTGCTGCACCCCTTGATTACCACTATTTAACACCGTCACAAAATTTCTTGGAAACATACCAGACTTTCCATCATAAGTTCCAGAGTACCATTCATCATCTTCAATTTCGGTTACTGTGATTATTTGGCCCTCAGCAAAGGTCAAGTCGTCCTGATAATCAGACTTATAAGCATACTGAGCTTCAACTTTAAAAGGTGTTACTAATTCCATATTCTTGACACAACTAGTAATACATCAATTGATAACAAATCAATAATGTGGAGATATATCTAGAATAAATATATATCTCTATTTAAGTTCGGGGAGTGATTCCTACTTTTTGTGTGATTGGCTATATGCAGGACTGGGTTTCAAATGATAGATATGGTAGCTTCTAAATATGAAAGTTACCTTAGAGATCAGAAATGTCTAACAATAAGAATGGAGCTAAATCGACTTCTTCTTCAACAACACATATAACTCCTGATATTCTTAGTACTTTTGAGCCAGTAAAGTCTTTTAATTATCACAAGGAAGGGTCTATTACTTCGTTGGACTTTGATGATTCGGGTCAATATCTCATATCGTCAGGAATAGATAAATCAATTCAATTATATGATATACACAAGGGTATTCACTATAAGGATATTCAATCACAGAAATATGGTGCTCATTTGGCACGATTTGCCCACCATGACTTAAATTGCCTATATGCATCTACACCAGCTTCAAATGCCGATGCTGAACATGCTATACGATATCTAAGTTTAGCAGATAATAAATATATCCGATATTTCAAGGGACATAAAGATCAAGTAACTGGGATAGAAGTAGATCCACTCCATGATTTATTTTTGAGTTCCAGTGTGGACAGAACTGTCAAGTTGTGGGATTTTAGAACAGCCACGCCAGTTGGAAATTTGAATATTGGACAACGTTCAGTAACTGCATTTGATCCTCAGGGGGTTGTATTTGCAGTAGGATTGTACCCAAATCCGGCAGAGAAGGGATCCACTGGTACTATACATTTTTATGATATTAAGAGTTTTGATAAACTGCCTTTCCTTTCTACAGCAATCCCAATATCTTCATCGCAAACGTGGACAAAATTAGAATTCTCCAATAATGGAAAGCTACTTTTAATTTCAACTGATTGTAGTGAGCATTACGTTGTAGACGCATTTCTGGGTCAGTTATTAACTACATTAGGGTCTTCCAGCTCCAAAACCAATCATTGCATGAAATTCAATTACCCTTATACTGGGTCAAGCTGCTTCACTCCATGTGGAAAGATGGTCATAGTCGGCACATCTTCTGAGAGCATTCAACTATACGATTTAACTAACTTTAAATGTACCGATGGTTTGGCTCACATAGTACGTGAGGGTGATAACCCTTCTCACTTACAATATTTTAAAGCATTAAATTCAACACAAGGCATACCTAAGATTGTGGCTTTTAATCCAAAACTTTTAGTATTTGCATCGGCTGATAATACAGTTGCTTTATGGCAGGCCAAAAATGAATAATTTTTTTTTGCGAATGTCTAAAAAGATGTACATAGAATAAACTGTATATTTTACATTATAGACAAACAGGTAATTTAATGACTAAAACTACTACTCTTCCAAGAAATGTAATATCTAATATTCTAAAGGGGAAGTCTGCAAATATTTCACTACTGAAGCCTTCGCTTTTTAAATTACATACGAAAGAACCGTTTCCATTTCATGAATCTTACGATGTAGACTTTAAAGACCATAACGATTTTATAAACAAAATGTATACGAAACGTCCTATCCACACAATTGAAGGAAGAGTACCTAATTCCGCCACTGATATCAAGGGGGTGGATTCAGCTGTTTATGGGCATATGCAGAGAAAGCAGATCTTGAAGAAATTACCGTCATTAGTGAATAATAAATATTTCCTGTTGAAATTCATACCCCACCAGCATTACTTAACATTGGCACGAAAATCAAATATTGCGTATACATTCACCAATAGAGGGGGTTATAAACTAAACAATTTATCACTAGATAAAGCACTAGCGAATTACAATGGTAAGTATAAGACATTAAGTTTTTTTCAAGAAAACCTTTTCCCATTGAACACAGCTGTCAATAGAGCAAAATATAGACAGTTTGTGAAGAGGCTGTTGTTTGAAGCCGTGGTAGATAATGTTGATATAAAAAACGTATCGTTAGTATCTGGTATATTTTCTTTTCGTTTCACGGTAGTACCAATAAGTGAAGAAGATAGAGATAATGTAAAGAATGCATTGGATGGAGCAGTGAAAACAGTGCTATATAATAAGAAATTTAAGGATAAGCTTTCCCAAGTAGTCAATCTACAGAATAGTAATAGAAAAAGCATCGACCAACTTTTGGCAGAGGTATCAAAATATAATACTATAGGTGCAAAAAATGTACCAGGATACTATCCAAAGCTTCCTTTCTTACGAGAGTGAGAGGCTAGAATAATTTAATTAATTTTTATATGCATGAGAATCTAAATATTACACCATATTGGTAGAGATGTTTCGTAGGAGAGTGGTTTATCTTGATCTACTAACAACTCATACTTATATGAATGCAACCATACATCCATTTTAGAAATATCTCTATCTGAATTGAATAATTCTCTATTACATTGTTGACATTTTTTATTAAAACCTGCTTTTTGTTCCGCAATGGCACTCTGCCTTAATTCTTTAATTTCTGAAAGGGCGGTCCTGATTTCTACATCATTTTCTAACTCGGCGAGCTTAAAAACATCAATACATTCATTGCTATCAAAATTGTTATCAAAATGTTTGTGCTGGATGGCAAGAAGTGGCTCTTTAGAAAAAATCCTTCCATAAATGAGTAGTTCAATCTTAGATCTTCTAGTATTGATTATAGAATCAAGAGACTTGTCTTCTTTTGGATTGTAGTATTTATCATTCACAATAGGATATCCCATATTTCGTAAATGAATTCTAATCTGATGCATTCTTCCGGTTATAGGCTGGCATAATACAATACTTTGATTCAAAGTTTCATTGTACTTAACTCTTTTAAACACAGTAGGTGAATTTCTTGGTAAATTTTGGTAATTTGTTTGCAGAATATATCCACCTGTAGTATTAATGGAAAAAATGGGGCAATTGTAAGTTAATTCACCTTCAGGAAATTCACCTTCCACCCTTGCAAAATAATATTTTTGAATTTTCTCCTTACGATTTTCAATTAGATTAACTATTTCATTGCATTTTTCTTTATTCAATGCTAAAATCAAAACTCCAGATGTCGTTTGATCTAATCTATGACACGGCCAAATATTGTTAAGTTGTAAGTCGTGCTTCAAAATTTCAGTTAAAGTATTATATTTGTAAGAACCAGTAGGATGTGTAGGTATACCAATTGGTTTATTGACTACTAATAATTCTTTATCTTTAAATATTATTTCAATATTGGTTAATTTTTGTGTAGCATTATCTTGTATCCTCTTGAACTCATCATGGGGAATGCTAGGTTCATGCATATGTTTGATATTGTATATTATATCATGCTTATTTATTATACGATCACTTAAGTTCAGCCATCCTTTTATGATTTTGGATTCTTCTTTTCTGCCAAAATTATCAACAATATAAATAAGATTATTCGTTATTTCCTTTTTAACAATCTCTCGGTCTTGACCTAATTCGTTCTGGAATACATCAATCAATGATCGTCCTACCCATCTTGATTTTACATGGGTTTTATATTCAAAAAAGTATGGATAGACCTTCCGCAAACCATTTTCAAAGTAATACATTTACTAGCACCTAAATACTATTTCCATATTTACACTCGCACGATCAAAATTTTATATATCAAATTTGAGTTACACGTTATCTTCAAACAACTCTTTCATAGTCAAACCAATCCTTTCTGAAATGCCTTCACCTGTAGACCTAACTACCAAATTAAACTGTTTTCCAATAGAACTTGTACTCTTTACTGTTAGTAACAAGCCATACTTCATTTTTTGCGTATGTAAAATCCCACCTCCCATCACCAATACTCCATTGGCATCTTCATCGCCAGTAGAAAAAACAACAGAAAATCCTAATCGGGATAGTAGTCTGGAAATATTAGATGAAGTGTGGCTATGACCTGACGTTATGCTTATACTATATTCGCCTTTTGGCCCCAAGAGCTCTCCTACCTGTAACCATCTCTTCTTGAAGTCCTCTAGCGTAGCTAAAGATGGCGAAACAGACTTTATTAACACAACTGGGAATTTCAAATTTAACTGTTGGAATGTACCACCACATATGTAACATAATGATAATATAGGACTTTCGTCATCTTTTAAAGATTTTCTTATAAGTACAGATACTTCTATATTAGTTTTATCCGTTACATCTGTAGATGGATATTTTGTAATATCCACAATATAAGAAGGATCAGTGGATGCACAATTGCTCTCAAGATCAATAATTTTTAAGGAGGATATCTTCTCACCTGTTGTTTTTATAACATTATTTATAATCGTAAATTTTATTACGTATTTGCTATCTTCCTTAATAATACGATACGTTATTTTTATTAATTGATTTTCAAAAAATATTCCCGCGTCATATTGCAACATACGATGGTATCCACCATACCAATTTGGACTTAAAACTATCTTAGATTTTGTATTGACTTTCTCTTCAAATGGATTGATATTGCTTCCATCTCCTTCTTTTGATGTTTTATTCACTTGTAAAGTTGAAGACGATCTAGAACGCATATTTCCATGCAAGTTAATTTTCAGAGCAGTAACAGATGATGTAGACTTGTTTCTATTCAAAATCATATTAACACTCCCTAAGCGATTCATAAGTGGGCTCTCCTTTTTCTTGTATATTGGAAATGGACCTAATAAGGCAGTCTTCAAATTAGAGCTATCCGTGATTAACTTCAAGTATTCAAAAGCTCTTGTTTGCAATTCTAGGTCTATAGATTTTGCTTCAATTTCCAACAAATCGACAACTTCAGGAATAAAGTCTTCAGAAGGATACTTGAGAACAAATTTTAAAAATGTTGATAATAGAATTGACCTTGTTGTCAAAGAGACTTTAAAATATGCACTGTACAATAATTGGAATTGAACTAATATGGAGTTTCCTTGCTCATTTGAAACTAGTTGACAATATTCTCCTAAGAGAAATGCAGAAACTTTAATTAAGCTCTCGGAGATTGATGCAAATATGACCGAATTTTCACCTGGCCTACAAGAATCCTTTAATAAGCCAATTAATGATCTACAAGATTTAGCCTGAAGTTCCTCGTTGTTAACAACGATTTGAATTACTCTTTCCCATACTTCATTGCCAATATAATTGGAATTGGATCCACTTCCTAATGACAATAATTTTAAAATACAATTAACATACCATGATGAATCCGTAGCAAACCTTTCTGCAAGAACTGCTACCTTAATTGCTAATTCAGACTTAAGTGAGGCATCGCCTAAAGGAAAGTACTCTAAAAGTTTCTCAACAACAAGTACATGGTTGTCAAAATTACACACAGTATAGATTAAATCCAAGGATTTCCTCTTAACCGATATATCTCGATCATGCAATAAATCAAATACTAGATTAAGGTTATCATCAAAATTTTTCATTATTCTCACATAATTTACATCCAGCCTAGCAGTTAATTTAATTAACGCATCTAATGAAAGATATCTAGTGTTAGTGTCATGAGATCTAGTTAAACCTAGTAATGCCATTATTGCTGCGGAACTTGCCTCAGGTGATGCACTTAAAAATGCCGCTAATGATACAGCTTCAAATAATATAGAGCTTTGGGAATTCTTAACAGTGTGACCTCTAGGAGTTATAGATGAGTTCTTAATAGACAAGCCTATTACTTGACGTAATCTTTCTAGGGAAGTTTCGTCGATATCACTTACAGTGATAAATCGAGTGTCATTTTCTGTTAACATGAAGCAATATTCTACCAATTTCAATAATTTTACAACCAACCAAGGAGCTGCAAAGTCATGATAATAGTATTCTTCATCACAATTTTTTTGTACAATTAATTGGTAAAGTCTGTTTGAAGAGGACTGTATTATTGTTTTTAAAAACTTAGGATGATAAGAAGCAACAAATTCAATAAGCGGAATCGATGAAATTACCACTCCAAAATCTGTATCATCTAATAAAGTTAGTAGTCGAGGTATCCAATTCGTGTTCGTGATGATCGTTTGTGGATATAATTTAAATAATGCTAGTAATGCCAAGGATGCCTTTTTTTTGATACTCTTACTCTGAATTGGTGAAATACAGAAGGAGCATACCATATCTATCATTTCTAGCCATTGGGAAGAATTGTCATCAGATTCATGAATTTCACATATGGTGTGATCACTAACTTTAAAGTTGGAACCTACGAAGTGTATTGCTAATATGTTTAAATCTTCTTTGTCACTCTTCAAATCTCTAATTAATATTGAATATACCTCTTCCATTTTATCATTCAAAAACTCTTTAACGGATATATTTCTCTTTAGATCAAACATGAGAGATATAGCTAAATATCCCAATTGTTTTTCTGCATAGTTTGTAGAGCTCATTAGATTATAGGCCTCTTTGTATCCAAATTCCAATTCATCTGTATAACCTAGTAAATATATGTAGATAAGCTTGCATATATATTTCTTCTTCTGATAACTGTTCAAATTAGTGCCAAATTTATTTTGTATATTATTGATCTCAAGACTTATCCTCTTATTCTCCTCTTCCTCATCTTTAGAATTACGCAAGTCTACAATAAACAGACTCAATCCCTTCATCTGACGCGACATATCCGTATAGTCCGTAGTTTGTTAGCTATTTTCCTAAAGTATACCTTAAGCCCACAGTACGGTATGATATGATCTGGTTACAGTACACCATTTTGTGTAATGGCTTTTTGTGTTACTTTCGAATCATAGGGAAATTGTCGTGCATTTTGGTCAAGGAATATTCGTTATTTTTATTGGCCAAACCATCAAATTTCCAGGTCGGACTGTCAAAGTTCATATCAACAACCTTTAAGTTAATTCTTCAGTTGTAATTGATAAATTTTAATTAAACATGTCTTCTGTTGCCAAAACTGCCAGTACCAAGTTAGACTGGACTAAGGTCATTACCTCTTTAGGTTTAACCGGAAGCACTGCTGCTTCTTTAACATCTTTCAAGAAGAGATATGATGATGCTAAGAAGGAACAAATTCAATTATCCAAGCAAAGTGCTGAAGTTGATTTCTCCCATTACAGAAGTATCTTAAAGAACCAAAAGGTTATTGATGAGATTGAAAAGGCTGTTAACTCCTTCAAGCCAGCTACATATGATGTTTCTAAAAATTTAAAGGCAATTGAAATTTTCGAAGAAAAGGCCATTGAAAACGCCAAATTAACTGAAAAATCTGTTTTAGAAGAAGTTAAGCAATTACAAGTTACCTTAAAAGATATCGAAAGTGCTAGACCTTTTGACCAATTAACTGTTGAAGATGTTGCTAAGGCCAGACCAGACTTAGACGAAAAGGTTACTTACATGGTTAAGAACGGTAAATGGGAAGTTCCAGGCTACAAGGAAAAGTTCGGTGACTTAACTGTTATGTAAACGAGTTAAATGGTATAACTAGAAATTTTATTTCAATATCGAACATTATATTATAGCTTTTTTACAATTCACGATTCAATAAAAAAAATGATTTAGAGTGATTATCATAATTGTAGTTCTTGGTAGTTTTGAAGACTTCAATAATTCGTATAAATGAAACTTAAGGCATTGAGAAAAGGGAGAGTTTAAGTACTTTCAATCCATTTACGTAAATTCTTATTAAAATATCGATCTTTACTATCATCTCGATGCATTATGTGGTCGAAACTAAGCAAATAGCTCGTAGGAAGGTAGCTTAATGTATCAATGTCATTAATATCTACCTTATTTTTCCAACTAGCATTATATCCCTTGTCAAATTTAATATCCCAAGATGTTACTATGATATTGCATCTGAATTTTTCTTTGATTTCATTTAATAAACTAACGAACATGGAATAATACACTTTTGCCGAATCATATTTATACTCCATAGATGTATAATTCCTTGGGTTTAGACATCTTAAGTCCCAAAAATATATAGAAATGTTGTCAATGATAAGAGTCTTGAGGATCAAATCAATGTCAGAGTACAAAATTTTTTCTAATTCCGTTATCAACTTATCAAAAGTAGGCAAGTGGAGTATTTGAGATTTCTTATTTATAAATCGGTATTGTGCTTCGCTGCAATTAAAAAATAATAACCCAGTCTGATCAATTGCACTAAAGAAGTTATCTTTTTCCTTTCTTGTGCTGAAAAGGTAGTGACAAGTTTCGTTCACCAATTCCATGTACCCGCCACTTCTCAAGACAAGTTGACAACGCTGTAATTCCATCTGTATTAAGGTATTAAACGTGAAACATTTCATATTTTGGGGCCCATTTAAATGTAGATTTTTGTGTTGAATATGTGGTATCTTCAGCTCTCAATTTTGTTGCTTGCCAATACCAAATTTTGATAGAAAAACTGTTGCAATTTCAATAAATATTTTTACAAAAAACCAATGTCTTGAGTACCTTTAAGCGCTGACATCAAGTTCAATAATACAATAGACAATTATATATCCAAGTAGTATTTTTTTTGCTATTTTTTCTATTATGTCTATTCAAAAAAAAAAAGAAATCAATGCATATTACAAAGCACAATGAACTCAAGTATTCACATACAGATGGCTTGTTTAAAAATATACAAGGACTTTCAGATATCTCCTATAATATTTGTGTAGGCTAATGTTTTATAAGGATCAGCTAGGTTGGAGCCAAGCTATTACTTAACCTTTTAGAATCGATTTGACGAAAAAAATCCAATGTAACAAGACAAGGTGATAATGATAAGCAAATTGTTAAATTTGGCTTTTCACATAGCAGAGAAATACATACAAAGATTTATGACTTATAAAATAACGTGATATAGAAATTTCTAGAGGTAGAATATTTATTATTAAAGTAATTTCAGATATGTATTCAGATTAATTTTACTTCATGTTTACATATCTATAATCAATATCTGGTAAATCTAATTTTGTAATGGTGACATCTACCGTACTTTAAACTTATCATTGTAAGCTCAAAAGCTCCTTAGGAATAAATCCTGTACATAACTTTACCACTAATATTTCGATGAATTTTATGAGTAAGCATATACTAAATATACATACTTCATTATAATATGTTTAGAAATTCTGCTTTAAGAACTGCTTTATTTGTAAGTGATTGCATTTCGCATATGAGAGCAATAAATACTAACCCCGTGTAAGGTAAAAAATTCTAGCAAGCCATGCTTTATTCAACAAAATAGGTTTATTTCAACTGAGATCAAAGATGCAATAGACAAAGCTGTTGCATCATCAAAAGTTGTTTTATTTATGAAAGGTACTCCTGAATTTCCTCAATGTGGTTTCTCTAGAGCCACTATTCAAATGTTAGGACAACAAGGTGTTGACCCTGAAAACTTTGCTGCCTACAATGTTTTAGAAGATCCTGAATTAAGAGAAGGAATTAAAGAGTATAGCGCATGGCCAACTATTCCCCAATTATATGTTAATAAAGAATTTATTGGAGGTTGTGATATTGTTATGTCCATGGCTCAGAGTGGTGAATTAGGTGAACTTTTGGAAACCAATGATTGTTTGATACCTGAGGAATCTACTGAAGCCCAATCTGCAGAGGTTAAACCAAAGGAAAGAGCTTAAATTTCAAATGCTAAATACCCAAATATTTCTGTAAATAATATAGTATAATATATAATTAAGGTATATTGTTTAAAAGTACGAACAAAATGCTTTATATTGCATATTGTGACAACAATAAATAAGGAAACTAAAGAACTAAAACATGCTAAATAATTATATAATGGAAGTGAATGTGAATAAAAAGTCATCAGGTCAAGATCCTAATAATGAAACTCATAAAAGATGCATATATATTCATACTTGTGCGCTTGGAATTGCAGGGTTTAAGATCTTTAACGTTGAGGATCTTCTTCTTGATAATATGTTAGAGTCATTGAGGTTCAATGTGAATTTAAAATCGCCATTTATACCAGATACAATGGAAGATGATCTTGTTTGATAATCAGAACTCTCGCTCTCGTAAGATTCTATAGATGCATTGGATTTTTGAGAAGAGTTGCGCTTACAGGTATTCGTGAAATCCTGATCCAAACTTGTGATTTCATCTTCCCTTTCTGAAGCATATTCATCCTCAACTCTTTCGATTTTCAATGCATTTTTAAAGTTGAACATCGACAAACCTGTCATTGTAGGATTTGGAGTTTTAGGAAGCTTTTGCTTGACCGGCTTTCCTATTGAATTTTCACTATCATCAGTTGTACTTTCATACTCATTAATATTCTCAATAAACTGAACCGATGGACATGAATCATTTTTCATACTCCTTAAATTGGAACTCTCGTTGTTGGTCATAGCTGGATTATTGAAAACTAACTTTATGGCATTAGCTCTTGGAGATACTAATGGTTGGTCTGAAGAATTAATGGGAGGTGGGAGGAAACTATCGATTTCAGAATCTGTACGTGAATAATCCTTATAACGAGTTTCACCTTGTGGGAAATATGTTTCTTTTGCATCATGAGCATCATTCTTGATTTCAGCTTTATTTTCTAAAGAGCTTCCAGTAACCCAAGGGTGTTTCCAAATCTGTTCCACTGTTATTCTAGTCTCTGGATCTATAGTCAACATTTTTGTAATTAAATCCTTACTTTCATCACTTATTTCATCCCACCAGGGGCTTAAAAACACATAATCACCGGTTAAAATTTTTGATGTTAAATGATCTGGATTATCGTCATAGAATGGTGGAAATCCACATAAGATAGTATACAAGAAACATCCTAATGACCATATATCAACTGATTTGGAATAGTAATTCTTCTTGGATGTGTCACTAGAAAACTTCCTATGACTACGACCGCTTCTTCTCTCGTTACAAGTTATCACTTCTGGAGCAGTATACCCGGCAGTACCGCAAGGTGTTTTTAGTTCCATGTCAACATGGTGAGATTCCAGTCTCAATTGTTTTGCCAAACCAAAGTCTGCTAATTTTATTACGCCAATTGCACCACCACCAATACCAGGTTTGAATTTCCCTTCATCAGACTTAGAAGGTTCATCCGAAGAGCGCATAATTGCCTTAAATTCCTCTTCACTCCTATCGAAGAAAGAAATTTTATTAAACAATAAGTTTTCTGGCTTGATATCACGATGAGCAACATTGACTTCGTTATGCAAATAATCTATTGCAGATAACAATTGCGTAAAGACGTGCCTAGATAAATCTTCACTAAAATAAGTGTATTCGATTATCTTATTGAAGATCTCACCACCATTACAGTATTCTAAGACCAAAAAGCAATATCTTTTCGTATTATAATAGTTCAATAACTTAAGGATATTTCCGTGACTATTGGTCTTCTTCATAATGCTGATTTCATTGAGAATATTTGTTATTTGTTTTCCAGTGAGATTCTCCTTTTGAATGATCTTAATGGCCACAGTTGTATCTGTATTAAGATCAAGAGCTTTATAAACAGTTGAGAATGCACCTTCACCCAAAACAGATAAAAGCTCGTAATTTGGAGGAAGTTCAGGATATTGATCGAGTTGGTTATCCATAGTAAATTTCCCTCTATTTCTCTTAGTCTCTTTTTTATCTTCTTTTCCAGATAAATCATTTTCAGCTAACTGTGTACTCTTGACTTTCAGACTCTTTTTATTGATTCTGTTCTTTTTTTCATTATCATTGACATCGAATTTTGTGTTCAGTGCTTTACCATTAGCTTCTCCAACAAATAGCTTCCGAAAATTCTGCGCTGTTAGTAGCACTTCTTCAGAAGGTGTTCTACTGAGTAGCAAATTTGTACTTACCAGAATAAGAGTCATAACCAACTAATTTGAAGCAGTATATCTTATTGTGAACACTATATATGATATAGTTTATATGAACAAGACGATTTCGTGGGAATATGTAATAGGAGTATTTTATTATGTTTATATAGAGTATGTGCGGAGAATGATAGTCTGATTCTTTACCTATTGGTGTTAGGAAGTTACCAGCCTATTACGTCATAAGGTAGTCAAGTTGTTTACGCCTTATAAAGATTACTTAATCGGACTGGGGAAATGCATCAAATGTGTTTATAAACAGTTTGGTTCATAAAATCATCATGATATTATGGACAAGTGTAAGTATTAACATGATAATATTCATTGTTTAGTGGGTTCTTAGTTCTGATCTTAATTAGAGGTGTTTTTAGGGTGAAACTTGGATCCAAAGAATATTTTTTTCTATTGATCTCACCATGTGAAGCAAAGAGTGTTTACAATAAGCGTGAACAATGCCTCATTGCACTAATTTGGAATGACGCGAGGAGTATTTTTTTAGGAAACAATGCTGTAACTGTAATACGACAATTCAGCGGCAAATTTATCTAGGAGAAAGGGGAAGTACAGTAGTATTTTCAACTAGCATAAGTAATGCCCAAAAGTAAGTAGACACGCCGGATCTACTGGATAGGCTATATTTGTCTTAATATCTACATAGGAAGAGTTCAAAATATTTTAAAATTAATTAAGTATGCAGTTTATTTTGTGGGGTAATACTATCAGATACCAACTGTATTGTAGACCAGACATGAAATTCGACAGGTTGAGAAGCACATCGCCCTGGTTCATTGTTGCATTTATTTGAAAGTTCCCTTGATATTTTGGTGGGGATCATGAATTAAAATATTATAATAGAATAAAAAAAAAATTTCTTGGGTTACGAGAAAGAACAAAGCTGAGGCTTCTGATACTAAAAGAAGTGTGACATCATCGATTGTATTGCTTTAGTGTCTACCATGAGATTTCAGTTAAAACGTATGTCTAAACGAGAGGAATGTTGAAACTTTCTGAGATAGCTTAACGCACCAACAACTCCTAAAGCCAGAAATACAAGATTGTCAAAGTTGAAGAATTGTTATATCATTTGAATCTTTAAAAGAATCTTTTGGTTGTTCTTCTAATATTTTTTTTTAGGAGCAATGTATTTTGTAGTAGTCAGGGGTTATTTATAGAAGGTTTGAAAAAGGTAAGAAAGTACACTGAATTGGCTTTTAAAGGAAATGTAATCGAGAATTTACGAGGGTAGGTCAGTTTTTCCCGCTCTGCTGCGGATAAATTGTCAGTAGATATAGTCACTAAATATCAAAGTTCTTAAAAGAATGATTGATAGACCATTCTGTGATTAAAATGTAGTGTCTTAATTATATTATTGAAAATCATTTGTGTGTAAAAATTTCTTTCGGGGGATATCATGAGGGTCATTCAGCAATACCTCTTTGAGTAGTAAAACACAAAAATTATTATTTATTTATTAAAAACCGAGAAATTTAAAAATTTAAATATAACTTTATCATTTACATGAGATTGAGGCAGATTGATATTAGAAAAAATCCCAACCCCCTTGTCTTCAAAACCTCTAATTTATTCAAGTGCGGCAATAGGCTGCTAACTTTTAAAAATTAAATTTTTATATATTTATTTTGTGTAACTTCAAGAACATCTCATTTTCAAAAAAAAATCGAGATGAGATCATATAGTACGCGGGTATAGAAGTGGCTAAGATGGTAGATAACAAAGAAAAGGCTAATAATAAGCGCTCGAATCTGAATTATTATTCATCTAACCTTGATATAAATACAATAGAAAAACTATCTTCAATAATTGAAAATTTGGATGAGAAATATGAAGATCTTCTCAAATTTGTCCTGAGTGGTAACTTGACTAAAATCTCAAGCAATTGGTCACAGTTATCTTCAACGAATAACCATTCTCAATTTATTGAATTATCAGTTAAATTATCTAAAGTCACATACCAAATAAATCTTGTCACTGGCATATACAATGCATCAGAGCCATTTAAAAATGCTGATATACAGTTAAAGATGTTAGAATTAAAGCCAATGATTATGGAATTCTATACAGATTTACTCAATAACTATGTTAAAGTAATTTACAGGGCATTAAATAGTGGTAAGCCTTCATTAACAAACCCAGTTTTGAGAATATTATCTCACTTATTGGAGTATCACCCATCTTTGGCCAATGAATTCATAAACTGTGTGGATTTAAATTCAAACATATTTCCTAAACTATTAATTCCTTCAAAACAAGAAATTGAACAGGGACATAGTGTTTCATCTAAAGATCACTTATCTATAAGATATAATTTCATCAAGTTCTGGCTAAAGCTTAACTCAATCGTACCAAATTATACCAGAAAAGATTTATTAACTAACTATTACAAAATAATGAATAATTTATGGAAGTATATGTATGAAATTGATTCTTTTTCTACGTTGAAATATATCATTAGTTTTATAGATCAGAAGATTTTGAATGAAGGAGGATTTAAAAGGTCGACAAAATGTAAAATTTTAAACGATAATTTTATGTTTAAAATTCTGCACATTTTTAATAGATTGGAGGATGAAAAAGAATTCAACAAGACCTATATTAACTTCTTAAATAAAATTTCCACAGATCCTAAGGGGGGGTTGACTTATATTAATGATAAGTTATGGCAAGAATCCCATTTTAACGGTGTGTCGATACAAACGAATGGCAGAACCTTTAAAATTAATAATAAGTTGATATTTACTCTATTAACTTCGTTGAAAGCTTGGGATTCAAATTCTCAAATGCAATTAGTTTTAAATATATTGGAAGCAAATCCAGAACTAATTGCTCCTTATATGAATTGGATAGTACAAAATGGTGGTGGGTATCATGATCCTAACCTTTCTTCCTGGTGGATTGGTCATACATTACTTTTCTCTAAGATTATTCAATTACCAATACCGGATTTTATAACGGAACTTGAAGGAAGAAATTCAAATGAAGATATTATTCTTAGTAATAAATTAATCCAGGAAAGTATCGCATTAGCTCCTTTATCCAAATCTTCACTTATAAAATGCATAGAATCAAAAAATGGTCTCATAAAACAAATGACTTTTCAATTAATGTACTTTATGATGCAAAAATTGGAAAAAATATTGAAGCTTGATATTGTTCAGAATAAGCAAGAACTTACTGATCTAGTTTTTGGGAATTTTCCCGATTTATCCATTTTTATCCAAGCGTACAATTTATTGTGTAAAGATAGCAAGAGCCTTAAAACAGCTGAACTTACTAGGTTGACAAATGTGATGATCATGAATTCGTATTCTTCATTATATCCAAATAGTTCGTCTTCTTTAGCTGCATTATCTAAAATAGCCAATAATGGTATTAATGAAATTATCAGTAACGATGTTTCGAAATGCTCTGGTTTTGAACTTGTTTTATTAGATAATTTCTTATCTATCCAATCCAATGGGGCATCTCAACAAGATTTGAAGTGGTGGAATAAAACTAAGGATGGTAATTCTTTTTTTACCTCTTTAATTAAGCTATCTGTTGAGGGAGTGAATAGGGCTCTTACCTGGAAAATTCATAATTTATTAATCAAATTAACCGAAGGACGCCTATTGTTCAATAGAGACTTAATAGTTTCACCCTTATCTGCTTTGATAGTTTCTTTAAAGGACGAGGATGATATTAATTCCTCGCTATGGGACTTATTAGATGAAGTTGTTTCCCGAACTATCAGGACTCCATATAAATATCTTGACTTGTCCCATCAAAAATATAATGATATTAGTATTTTTATTGTTGCTCTTCTTGAGCAAACTTCTTACTTGATAAGTAAAGATAAGGAAAATGTGATTGAAATTGCCAGATTGTTATTTAACATTCTAAGATGTTTAATTTCAATAGGTGAACCAAAAGAAGCTGTTTTTGATCTTCTAGAGGAGCATTTATTTGTTAATGCTGATTTTAAGAAAATATGCGTATCACATAGATATATCGATTCTCTTGAATTTAAATACTCCATTCAAGACAAATCTGATACCATTATGGATATTACTCTTAATAAATCAAATGACGACCTCAATCAAAATTTATCATTATTATCATTAAAGATTCCTACATCTAACTTGGAGTTAGCTAGTGTTTTATGGAGACTTAAATTAATTGTTACAGATAACTCACCTCAAAAATTTGATAATTTAATTGTTGAGTTGATATCGAAAATTGGAAATTATCTACTCTCAATTTTACCTGATGATTTGCACATTGTAAGATTTGTATTATCTAGGAAGTTTTGGGAATCTTTAATCCCAAATGAAAAAGAAATTACTAAGAAATTATCAAGAAAGGTAATTTTGGTTGGTGAAATATTAAGTGAAGTTTTCAAGCAGCTTCCAAAAGAGATATTTACCGAAACATTTATGAAATATAATGAATTGAATTCTAAAATCTATAATTACTTTATTAGTGATTTTGCTTTCTCTCAAGATACTCAAATCTATATTTCAAAATTTTGTTGGATGTTAACTGATGCGCAATGTCTAGAATTGGTTGAGAATATTAGCTATCAGAACGAATATCTATTAATGTCAGTTTTTCAGACTGTCACATTTAGAAAGCTCATACTCACTTCAAATTCGGTAGCAAAATTATTAAAATCGAACTTCGCAGATGATACTTTGAATGAAATGAAAGAATTAATATTGACTCATATAGTTGAAAAATCTTTAGTAAGATATTCAGAAGCTGATTTAATGAACCAGGTTGACAAAGTTTTGAATAATTCCTCAAATCATTATCTCTTGAAAAGTTTCGTTATGTTTGCTAGCAATAAAAAATTTAATCTAGTAAGCTATCTTATACAGAGGTCAGAAACAATTAGCGACGAACATTTTTTGTGTTACATTGGATATGTAATTAGTATTGAACCTTCAGAAGATATGACTGAGCAGAAATTAACTAGTTTCATGAAGAAAGTCACTGATATAAGTTTAAAATTCATTCAAAATGGGTTAAATGATAACAAGTTAAGCTGGAGTCAACTTTTAATATTATTGAGGTATGCTGCGAAGGATCCATCTACTGATTTATCTTTATTGCAAGATGGTCTTTTTACAGAAGTAGCTAAAAGGGGTTTCAAACAAAGTGCTATTCCAGAATTTGCAGCATTAATTTTCCAAGTAATTAAATCCATAGGTACTGTCAATGATAGAATTTCCAAATGGATTCACAAATCTATGCTATATATAACAAAGAAGTATGCTGAACTGGATGAATTGTCTATCAACTTTGAAAATTTTGTTTCCGAAATGAAGAATATTATCCATTTGGTAAATAATACAGCTACATCAATCTGGAAAATAGCCCCAATTGCAATTATCAATACTCAATTAGAAGTGCTATTGAATCATAAGAAATGGATTAAGAATGCGCTTTATCTTGAATTTGCTAATAGCATCATTATGACTGGACTGAGAAATATTATTAAATTCGAGCGTTTAATTCAAATTTTCATTAATAATGAGGAAAACACACTTGATTTATTACCAAGAATGGAGAATAGTAAAGTGAGGTTCCAATCTGCTTTACTACTTCATAATTTATTTTATATTGATCCTAAGGCAATCTCTACATCGTCATTTATGGAAAGGGTTATTTTATTTTACCTTGGTTCTACAAGAGCTGAAGATTTATTGTTGAAGTCTGTGTTAAAATCTTGCGAAGCTAATTTGAGCCAGAGTTGGATGAATAAAATTACTAATTGGGAATTTGTAGAAGAACTCAAAGAAAATGATCTTGAAATCGTTGGTGAAGAGAGATTGATTTTAAAGGAGAAATCTAATTTCACGGTTTCTATTAACAAAAATTTTGTCAAGAATTCTATTACTTCAGTAGTATCAAAAGCGATACATATTCCAGATTCTCTTGTTAAAATATTTGATAAGAATACGAATGTTGAGAATATAGAAGAAGAATTGAATGAATTTTATGGCAACAATGTCCTTTATATTGATCAATCATATCAAAATACTGTATATGATTCAGAATTTATTCTAATGCTAGTTATTCATAACGATGAATTGGTAAAATTCTCAAAAGAAGTATCCGAAGAAAATAAGGTGAAATATGATATTAAGAACTTGATTGATTCACATTTATTGCAGTTGATAGTTTTCAATATTTCTAAACCCAATGAAGGTAGGATAGCTGCTATTTTATTAAGTAGTCTTTTAAGATCTTTGGAGGACTATGACTTTAAGGATAAAAATATATTCAAAATCTATATCTGTAATATTTTGAATACGATAAGAAAAAAGGACCAAGATATACCTTCTTTGATATGGCAATTATATTCTAACTTGATTCCAATATTAGCAAATCCTGGTCATTTTCTATACGAAAAGACCTTCCGCTATGTTTTATCTCACCCTATAATCAAGTCAAATGAAATTCCTTTATTTTCTGAAATTATCTTGTCTAAGAAGGATAAGTTAGAATTTGATACGAATGATACATATTATAAGCAACTCACTTGGCTTCTCGAATCTTTTGTACATGGTATTCAGAATTTAAATGATTTAAATGTCATCAAATTTAAAGGAGTGGTTGAATGGATGCTAAATTTACTTAATTCGCCATATTTGACTAATAAGACCAAGTCATTGATCATGAGTGTATTGTATGTGATTCAAAATATTGATCAAGGTTCTGATCTTCTAATTTCCAGATTTGCAATATTGACATGTTTAGAACAATACTATAATAAGCTTCCAAATGAGGTATGTATGAAGAATACTGAGATGTTCAGAGAGTTCCATAAATTAAATATCGATGAGCTTTCAATTAGATTTGGTATTACTGCATCATCAGGAAAGAGGATCAGAGAATGGAGTGCTGATGACATTCCAAATTATGTTAAAAGGATCCACTCTTCATAAATTATTGAATTTTGAACGCACTAAAAACATTAACGCGATTTTTAAAAAAAGTGATATAATTTGTATATAGTTTCAAGGATGGTGGTAAGTAGTTAAATATATGTTATTAAACGCTAATTAATACTAATGATCCTAGCTTGGAAAACTTACTCATTACACTATTGATTTAATTTTAATTTCTATAATACTTGCTGGTATTCATAGAAATACAGGTTTAGAATTTGATACGTCAAAATTGTCATCAGTAGATTACCGTAGGTGGTTTGGCAAATACTTGTACTTCGGAGAAAGATGCTATGATAAAGCTGTTTCTCTTTTAAGAGCAAGTGGATATTTTAAACAAAGAAATTTGGTATTAGATTATGTTTCTAAGGAAGCTGAAAAAGTCATTAAAGAAAAGATGAATGAACATTAACTAATGTCATTAATTAATGATAGCTGTAACATTAATAACAGGGGCTATCAACTTATAAAGGTAATTTGGGGGAGTAAATTAAACTTCTTATGTCTTAGTAATTAAGGCTTATACCATATTAATCAGAATAAGTATATTTATATGCTTTCAATACATGTATTATTTTCTCTTTTAAAGTAGTGATTTTTTAAATGTGAGTAATCCAGATTCCAATATTCTCTTGTATCATTCTTGGTTTCAGTCTTCTATTAGTAATTATATCTCAAAATCTTGAGTATTTTAAAATAAAATTTTTACACAAATATATTTTTAGGTATGTTAAAGTTACCGAATCACGCTCAAATGACTTCCATATATATGTATGATGAAGCATGGGTATATTCGAATATTAATCAATTGGGCCAAGATGCATTGAATGAGTTTGTATATCACACTCATTCATGAAAAACGGGCTCATACATTTTAGTCATTTTATTAACATTGAAGTATTATGGCAAATAACCACGAAAGCAAATCTCATGTAATAGAATCTTTCAAGAATGCTATTATTCTAGAGCAGAAATCAGATGTCTTGTTAACCAATTCTTATATTCAATCATATTCTCCTAAAAAACTATCTAGTTTGGGTTTAGCGATCGTTAATTTAATAGCAGCTAATATCAAAACAGGTTTTGGTGGGAAAACATTAATAGAATTCGAATTGGATCCAGCATTACTGAGCAATGACGTTGAATTACAATTAGGTTCTATAAGAATTGGTGATATTGTAAAAGTAGATAAGATGAGAAATTCAAAGATCTCCGATTCGAAGAACAAGAAATACACCCAGAGCTCCAAGAAAGGGAGTACGGAGTCGGAAGAGCACCATGTAGATTCTTGTTTCGATGCTGTTGTTATTAAAACTAACAATAAATCAATTACCTTGTCGGTTGACGAAGGCAGCTCTGATGAAAAAGTAATTAATTTATACAACAATACTGGTACAGATAATTCACGAATGTGGATAGTAAAAGTTTCGAATTCCATTACATATAAAAGAATGTTGTCATCAATGAATAAACTTCAAGAACTAAAAGAATCTGATAGAAGTTATATCATTCAACTTTTAACGGGGCAAAGTAAGTATGCTGGTTGTTCTGTGAAAGACAAATTGAAAAATAAAGATTTCTTCGATAAAAATCTAAACCCTTCCCAAAAGGAAGCTATAAATTTCGCAATAAATGAATCTCCAATCACGATAATACACGGCCCTCCGGGAACTGGGAAGACATATACTTTAATTGAGCTTATAAAGCAATTAACATTTAATAGAAATGAAAGAGTCTTGGTTTGTGGACCATCGAACATATCAGTTGATACTATTCTTGAAAGGCTTTCTCCAATATTCAGCGCTAGTGATGAAGATGGTAAGGAGTCTAGACGAAGGAAAAGGAGTGGAAAAGCTGAAATTGGTGAGAGAGATCCCAGAAAACTAATAAGAATTGGGCATCCAGCAAGGTTGTTGCAAAATAACTTAAAGCATTCATTAGATATTCTTTCTAAATCAAATTACGACGATTTTAATAACGATAATGTTGAAATATTAAGGGACGTTGAAAAGGACATAGGGGAAACCTTAGGTAAAATAAAAAAGTGTAAAAGGTATGCCGAAAGAAGAGTACTTTGGACAGAACTTAAGGATTTAAAAAAAGAACTTCGAATAAGAGAAAAGAAGGTCACACAAGATTTATTAGTAGGTGCAAAAGTCATCTTATCTACGTTACACGGTGCAGGTGCTTATGATTTAACATCGTTATATAAAGATCCAGCCCTTAACTTTGGGTTGCAAAATCCATTTTTTGACACTATTATTATAGATGAAGTTGCACAGGCTCTAGAGCCACAATGCTGGATTCCTATAATAAATCATCTTGGATGTAAAAAACTTGTAATTGCTGGTGATAATATGCAGCTCCCCCCTACAGTACAATCAAAACAGGATATAGAGACTAGAATTTCTAATATTATGTCAGATGGGGACCAAATTGCTGATCTTGAATTTACCTTATTTGATAGATTAATGAAGAATCATGAAGGTGAAAAATACCGGAAGTTGTTAGACACTCAGTATAGAATGAATGAAGCTATAATGAGATTTCCCTCTATGGAATTATATGAAGGCAAATTAAAAGCCGATTCTTCGGTGGCAAGTATATCATTAATTGACTTACCTGATGTTGAGAATAATGAAGAAACTTCAATGCAATGCATATGGTATGATACTCAAGGGGGTGATTATCAAGAAAAATATGCAGAAGAATCTGGGGACGTTACTACATTTGAAGCTGGTTCTAAATACAATGACATGGAAGTAATAGTTGTGCTACAGCATTTGAAGAAATTGCTTCTGAGTGGCGTGCCACCAAAATCTATCGGTATAATTTCACCATATAATGCGCAAGTGACACTACTTAAGAAATCTCTTTATCAAGAAGAAATAGAAGGCGTGGAAGTATCTACTGTAGATGGCTTTCAAGGTAGAGAAAAAGACGTTATTATAATATCATTAGTCAGATCAAACGATAAATTGGAAGTAGGGTTTTTGAAGGACAAAAGAAGATTGAATGTTGCAATGACTAGACCAAAGAGTCAGTTATGTGTAATTGGTGATCTAGAATTGTTGTCTAGAAGTGGTGTAAAATTCCTACAAAATTGGGCGAAGCATGTTGAAGAATTATATGAATTAAGATATCCTGATCTAGGAGACTACTAAGAAACTTCACCGGTAAAATATTTATCTAGAGGGAATGTATTAGGAAAATATCCGATAAAATGCCTTGACCTAAAGCGTAAAGGGATGCGAATTTTCTCTTACGTGATACCTAGGCACATATTATAAAAGTCACTAAGAGAAGCACAGAAACAATCTAGTTCGGTTTATCAGATGAGTCGGAAGTAATTTAACCCAATTTACATTTCTGGGACCCTGGGATCAATATCATAAGATAGGTACTCTCTTTGCATGAGTCTGAGTTTACGACTAAATTAAGACATATTTCTATATATCTCCATGTCGTTCGTAATTTATACTACTATACTATAGTTTTCAATTTTAAGACTATTTCTTTGCATTTTGCCAAACTAAGTGATCTTAAATTACCGAAAATAGACATGTAACATTTATATTCCGGATGAGGTAATAAATTCGGTAAGCACTTCTTAATTTCCTTATTTAGTTTAGTTACACAAACGCTCAATTTCCATGAGAGGAAAAGAGTTCCCTCTAGACAAGGAACCATTCATAGTTTTGTTGATGAAATACTCTTCTCTTTTACTTGTTTGGGATATCGGTACTTAAATGCGATTGTTGATTATGAGCATTATTCCATAAAGAGCGCGCTGAGAGCGAAACATACCCTAAACAAACATCATAACGGGATATGCAGTGTGCCTTTGGATTTGAACGCGAAAAAGTGGTCGCAGCAAAGATTCTCGCTTACGGTTTTGCAATAAAATGGCATATGGGCTCATGTAAGGAAAACATTCATAAACTAGTGAAACGCCCATCTTCACTATCTCATCTTAAATTTTGTTTCTTGCTGGAAATATTCTCGAGTATAAATAATAGTACTATACCATATACTAGTGAGAATTATCCATTTCTAATACCTACTTGAATTCATTCCTTATCATGAAAGTGTCTACCTTAGCTCAGGCTATATCAGCCATCAGTTTTGTTTCTGCTGCTACTGTCACAGTTACCAACTTTCACTATGTAACTGTCTACGGTGACGAGGCCGGTACAGTTGTAGGTCTTGTTGATGTTGCGGGTGCTACTGAATCCACGGCGGAGACTGTGTCTAGAGATCCAACCACAGCACCAACCATCACTACTACCTCAGAAGCATATACCACTACCCCAACTAGCACACCAGCAACTACTTCTACTGAACCAGCTAATACAACTCCAACCACTTTGGTTACAAAGAGCTCTTCTTCAGATTCTTCTAGTGAAACTGGTGGTATTTATGCTGATATTTACGAATCATCAGGTATTGATACTAATTTCGCTGTATCCATTTTAGACGCACATAATACCAAGAGAGCATTACATTCTGCCGGGGAATTATCCTGGGACAAGACTTTATATGAATACGCCCAAAATTATGCAAATAAGTATGATTGTTCTGGTACTTTAACCCACTCTGGCGGTCCATATGGTGAAAACTTAGCAGTCGGTTATTCATCTGGTCCATCTGCTTTAGGAGCCTGGTATGATGAAGGTAACAACTACGACTATTCTGCTGCTTCTGTTTATGACCATTTCACCCAAGTTGTGTGGAAAAGTACTACCAAGCTTGGCTGTGCATACACCAATTGTAAGGCCGAGAACTGGGGTTTGTATGTTATATGTTCCTACAACCCAGCTGGTAATGTGGTTGGAGAAATAGCTCAAAATGTTTTATCAAGCTAGAATTCTAGATTGTTATGTAAATATTATAAGTATGTATTTTATGATTTATTGATGTTAATTGTGTTCTTACTGTAACTACCAAGCATATTTTATGGAACGTTAGATACGATTTTTATATGCAGGTTTAGAGATTAATAAAATTTTGATGTTTCTTATTTACCAATTAGAATTAGTATAGATAAAGATAACCAGATATTAAGTATTAAGGAATGAGTTCCCCGAGTCCTGGCAAACTGGAGGGTTCAGATGGGGCAATAAAATTAGAAAACAACAACAGGAAAGATCCCCCACTTTATGGAAAAACTAATGATGCCAGAACTCCTACTCCAACGGCTAAACCGAAAAGAACATCACTAGCTTGCATCAGATGTCGTACTCGTCATATAAGGTGCCCAGGTGGCAATCCGTGTAAAAAATGTCAACTAGCCAAAACCAAATGTGAATATGTAGAAGCTGATAAGAAGATAGTGGTGTCAATGAAATATTTAAGTAAGTTACATGATGATATAGCAAGGTTGAAGAAAGAAAATGCTACCCTAAGAAATAATCTTAAATTAGAAGAAGCAAAGAAGGTCAGCAATACACCCTCGATACAACGACAACAGGACCAAGCGAATGCATTTACTTCAAATACAAGATATAATCCCACCAATTCTCACCATGAACCATCTCCTTCTAATAGCGAAAGTCCTAATGAGATTTCAAATAACGAAGTGATATATCCTTCATTGGATAAATACGGAAGGCTAATACAATCTAGGACTGGTGAAAAGTTATACGTTGGGTCCTCGTCGATGACTCTTTTTGGACTTGAAATCCAAAATATGGCCCCTTCATTTACATCTCTTAATTCATTTCCAAATTCTAACACTGGAACACCGGAGTCCTCTCCAAATAGCCAAAGGTCGAGTATTATTTCACAAAACCCTGACTCTGCTTTAACATCCCATAAAAGAGAAACTGAAATTCTTGAAAAGGAGGGTAATGCTTATAAAATTACCTTGGCCAAAACAAATACAAGGCCAGGATTATCCCTTAATTTCACTTTACCGGCATATTCTTATGCTATGTTATTGGTGGATACTTTTATCAATTATAATGATGGATGCTTTTATTTTTTTAATGAGGGATTGGTAAAAAGGTATTTAATGAATTTGTATTCTGGGAAATCTGAAGAAAACAAGAGAATTATTAGAAGAAACATTACAGAAAATAAAGGGCCCGCGATGGATGAAAACTCCATTAAGAAAGATACAGACGATGATACAATACTAGAAACTATATGGTTCTGTAAAATTCTATTAATATTTGCAATTGGGGAAATGTATCTAGGAACTGAGTCTGACACACATGTTAAAGCACTGAAATTAGTTGAAAAATCAAGATTGCAATCAAAGAAAAATAAGGAGAAAGAAAAACACGAGAAGAGAAATACACTACCTGGATCAGGTTTCTTTTATCAGGCTTCTGAATTGTTTACAGGACTATTTGCATCTGGTGCCATTGATAATACTACAAAGGATGGTGGTATTGAAGTAATGCTTTTATATGCCTTTTATTTACAGGTTGCTGATTGTACCATAGCATCTTATTTCTATTTTGGTTTAGCTTTAAGATCAACACTTATACTAGGTTGGCATGTTGATGCGGATAAAGAAAATTTAAACAGATTTGAATTGGAGCATAGAAGGAGAATATGGTGGACTGTTTACATGTATGAAAGAATGTTGTCATCAAAAGCTGGGCTTCCACTAAGTTTTGCCGATGATAGTATTTCAACAGAATTGCCTATTGACTTTGATATGAGTTTATTAAATCTTCCTCAGGATCATAGTGATGTTCGCGCATATTACATTTTTCCTCCTGCTGAGTACATTAACAACTGCGTTACTATAACACAAATCAATGCTATTATTCTTTCATCGCTTTATACGAAGCAGCCAACAGTTAATATTCTTCCAGTAGTGACTGATCTAGTTCATAAGTTGATGTCATGGAAGAATTCACTCCCAGAATTCCTTAAAGTGGATTTCTCAGTCGATAATTTGCATATTTCAAGACTAACAGTTAATTTAATGACAGAATATTTTCAGGGTATGAATTTAGCAGTCAGACCATTATTGTTCCATTTTGCTACTAAGAAATTAAAGGAGCTTCAGAGTCAACTGACTTCAAATAAATATGTCGATTTAACAAAGTATTCGAAGAACGTATTAACATTGCTTAATGCTTCATTCCAAGCATCTATCAATACAATAAAAGCTATATGGGCTTTGTTACCTGAAAATATGGTAGCTCTTTTTGGCTGGATGGATAGAGAATATTTGTTTACTTCCGCATCCACCTTGATTTTATTTAATGCTTCCTTCGGGGTTCATGAAGCCACGAAGATACACATTGACCACGCATTAACAATTTTTACAAGAATGAAAAAGTTAGGAAATTACCCTGCTGCATTAAGGAGAGCGCAGTTGTTGAAGCTTGTCAAAGTTTTGGATTTTAATGGAGTTATGACAGATTTGCTAATTAAACACGATGATGAGATGACTAAAGATGCTGGTATTGGTTCTACAGGAGATTTTGTAAGTCATATTAACCAAGTCAATAGCATTTCCAATTCTAATATAGCCCCACAACATATGGCAGCACTTGATTCTGAATTAAATCCTTCAATGGCTGCATCTAATTTATCTAATAATGAGTTTGACTTTATGCCCTTTAATAGCAGTCTGCAAAGTCGATCCAGTCATGATTTACCTAATCAACATAATACTAACGTTGGATCTGGAACTACATCATTTAATTTTGATACCCCAATGTCATCCAATATCCAACCTGTTGGGGACATATATTCAAATTCAGATTTAGCCGGTATTGAAGGCTTGACTTATTTAGATGAAGAACAAAAATTATGGAATGAGATTACAAACGATGCAGTTTGGCTTAATGTTGCAGGCGGTAATCCAAATCATGTCCCATCTACAAATTTTAATCAAAATGATTTTCTTAAAAAGTACCAAACACATCGGAGCAACTATTCTACAGATAGAAATAATAGCACATCATTCCATCCTGATACTCAAGAGTTTAACAACACAAATGGCTTGTACGACTCTATCTTACCTGTATCAAATGGAGGATATAGTGATATTATTAACCAAGAATTTCAAGATTTTATGGAAGAATAGCTTAAAAATAATACATATTTATAGAGTAAGTATATATACATTAATTAAAAAAGTCCATCATATTATTTGAGGCACTATTTTGCGTGCTATTCATTTGTTGTAGAATTTGTTGAGGAGAGATGCTTTGTGGTGGATTTTGATTTTGATTTTGATTTTGATTGTGAACCTCGTTGCTATTTTGAGTTTGGCCCTGACCTTGAGGATGTTGTAAGGCTGACGGCATCATGCCTTGATTGAAATTTGAATTAAAATTTTGGTTGGGATTTATAGTTTGTTGAGGTGTATTAATAGGATTATAATTCACAGGATTACCAATAACCATATTTGAATTATTACCAGGTATTATTCCTTTGTTTGGAATAGAATTAATATTTTGTGGTGACATGCTCTGATTCTGAGGTGTGTTCTGTGTTTCTTGTGCTTGTTTTCTCATTTGCTGTATTTTCATTCTTAAAAATTGAAGAGCCTCTGGGTATAACTCTTGTAGTTTTGTGTATAGCTGATTCAATTCAGGCATATCTTGAGGAGCTGATACAATTATTGGGAATGTGGGCCTATTCTGAGGGTGTTGTGAAGGTTCACCGTGGTACTTTTCGTGAAGATATGATAAGACAGACAAATTACAGTGTATTCTTCTAGTGCAGTTTTGATACAGCTCCATGATTGTTTGCCTTGTGGATTCGTTGAGCAGCAGTAATGATTGTTGATTACTTAGTACATTATGATAAATACTGATTGCCTTTTTCATTAGTTGTGTATTTATTACTAATAAACAAGTTACTCTTTCCTTATCCAAATCTATTGGTGACTTATTTGCTACCATAGAATTCATTCTGTGAAGATGTTTTTTAATTAATAGGACTATTCAGTTTAAGGTAGATTGTAAATCGTAAATCGTAAATAACATAGAAACAAAAATATATTTGAAGTACTGTATATAAGGGAATATTCTTCATCCATACGAACGGGTATAATCATTGGTAATTTACTTCTTTTACTTGAAATAATTTAACTATATACAATATTTTTAAATACCGTGAAAATCGTTTGTAATGGTTGCCATTTTTGACTTATTTGAACGCCTCATTCCTAAATAAGTCATATCAAAAACACCTCTTCCTTGAGTTATAGATCTTAATTTAGATAAATATCCAATCATTTCTCTTAATGGTGTTTCAGCTAAAATAACCTTCTTATTTCTCAATTCAGAAATACTATTAGATTTAGCCATGGTATAGTCTGGAGGAAGATATATTTTCTCGGATTCTTCTCTAGCCCAAGATAATTCATCCATATTTTCAGAGCTTTCGTCATCAATTGATAGGATTGTTGCATGGCATCTTTGATTCAAATCATGGACAACTTCTCCTAAAGAATCTGAATCTATAAATACTTTAGTATTCATAATCGGTTCTAAAATAGTAAATGCATTTGGTGTTAACTCATTAATATACTTTGTCACAACTCTTCTTGAGATATCTAATAAACTTGAAGGTAATGCAGATTTATCTTCTATAGGGTAGTTCCATGCATTCACTCTTAATATCATTGAATGCAATGGCAATCCAAGAATTGGCCCACCAATTTGCAATGAAGTTGCTAAACCTTGGATTAAAGTTTCTTGAAGCTCTTCTAACGAGCTTTCGGATCTCCACCGGTTTTCTTCGATGGCCTTGTACATATACTCGGGAGTAGCATTATTATTAAATATAATAATATTATTCTCTTGCTCAAATATAATTGCACCGTCTTCCTCTGCAGCTGGTTGTTCTGAAGCATTACCCTCAAAAGAATCCATTTCAATATCAATAGAAAGAGATTTATCTTCATTGGAGAAATTCATCGTTTTTGAATTTGGCTTGGAAATTGATTCTTTATATGAAACTGCAACATCTCGCAACCTCACACTGGCTTTCATATCTTTGACCAATCTGTCTCTGATTATTTCCAAATGAAGTTCACCCATTCCACTTAAAATAGTCTGGCCCAAGTCTTCATCAACGCTAACTTTCAATGAAGGGTCTTCTCTAATCAATGATTCTATGCAAGTATTCATGTATCTTTGATCACCAGCAGTTAAAGGCTCTATAGAGGAATTAAAAAGCGGTGGTGGGATTTCAATAGGTAATAGCTTTAATGCAGATTCTAATGAAGAAAATTGCTTGTTTGTGGGACCATGAGAAACAAGAGTATCACCAGTAATAATTTCATTTTCACTTCCTGAAATCACACCAATATTACCTGAGCTGATATATGACACGAATTCGGGTTCATCTCCGTGAATCAATAATAATTTCTTGACATTAAATACCTTACCTGTCCTCGTGTTTATGACATTGGTATTAGAAGTTAATTTCCCACTATACACTCTAAAAAAAGTCATCACACCTTTCGTTTTATGTGTCATAACTTTGAAAGCAAGTGCTAGAGTTAAATTAGGATTTTTGTTAACAATTAAGCCTTTCTTCAAGTCCATATCTAATGTCACGTTTTCTCTATTTATGTCCTTCTTTTTTTGTTTCCTCTTCGTGTTTAATAATTTAGAGCTGGAAACAACTATTTCTGGCTCGTTCATTTCCAATGGTGATGGCAAATAGTTAACAATTGCGTCCATAAGGGGCTGGACACCAATATTCTTGAAAGATGATCCACAGAGAACAGGGGTAACATAATTACCAATAGTAGCCTTCTTGATTGATTTACTTAATATGTTAGCAGGTATATTCATGTAGTCTTCATTATTTTCTAGGAATGCGTCTATAAGTTCTTCATCATATTCTCCCAAAGTTTCGACCATATATTCCCGTGATTTGTGTACCATCTCATATATCTCTGGATTGTCGTCTTTTATCTCATTAATATCAACCACGGAAACAGCTTTCCCGCTGGAGTCTTTAGATGAATCCCATTTTAATATTTTGCATTGCAACACATCAATTACACCTTTAAAAATAGGATCATTGTCAACCTTCTCAAAATATGGAATATTACACAAGACAACCCTAGTTTTCAATTTTTCAACTATTTCCTTCACAGTTCTACTAAACCCAGCACCCGCTCTATCCATTTTGTTAACATAAGCAATCTTGGGAATTCCCAAGGCACTGGCTTGTTTCCAAACTTTCTCTGATTGTGCCTCCACACCAGCCACACCATCCAAAATTGTAACAGCTCCATCTAATACACGTAATGCTCTAGTAACCTCAAATGTAAAATCAGCATGGCCTGGTGTATCTATGATATTAATCTTCTTATTGTTCCATGGAATTGTTATAGCAGCCAGTTGGATAGTAATACCACGTTGTCTTTCAGATGGTAAAAAATCTGTGACAGTATCACCCTCGTCCACATTTCCAATTCGACTGGTCTTACCACTATAATAAAGCATTCTTTCTGTGGTAGTTGTTTTGCCAGCATCAATATGCGCAATGATACCTATATTTCTGGTTCTATCTGCTGGAACAGCATTTAGTTTGTTTTCACTAAACTTAATTGAGTTAGAATTAAAACACCTCGTGAATGATCTCACACTATATGAGATATAGTTAAGAGTCTTTGTCATTCTGGTGTAAACAAATAAATTTTGTGTGGGCCTATTTTTTTCAAGAGATACATTGCGATCAGATATTTGTGATTCTACAAAGCGCAAAAAAATAATTGATAGAAAAAATTGTATTGAATGAATATTAAATAATTTTAGTTAATTTATTTAGCCATGTAGAGCCTTATATTAATAATTAATTAATGATGTCAGCAGTTGGTATAATTTTATATAAAACCAATATTTTATTACAACTTTCAACCAACACCTTACACAAAAATTGGCAGTTAACCTATAGGATATCATTGTGCCTGTATCTTAACTTTATCAACTTTTATTTCTTGTGAATTTGCCATAAATAGCTTTTGTTGATTTTTTTATTTCAGTAAAATATCAAAATTTTTGAAATAAAAATCATAAATTCACAATTTAACCATTAAAGTTGAAAGTCTCTACATCAGATAGAGAATATTTAAGCTTAATTATTGTATATTTATATACAAGCAATAGGTTCACCATTCTTTATCGAAGCTGAAATTTGATTGACTTAAGGGTTCTTAGATCTAATATATATTTGATATAATCCGCTTCTATTTTTGGACTAACCATCATATGATTATTATCTATAAATATAAATATAATAGTCAAGATTATTCCACAGGCAATAATATATAAAGCTTAGCTAAATGTCGGAGTGTTTGATAATGCAATAAAATATGGAGAAAAATCCTGTCAAGTTATCACAATTATTGAAATTGTATTTAGAATTAATGAAGTGAAAGTAAGATATTTTTCTTTGCATTGGAATATGAATTGGGATATTTAGTCGAAGAAGTGATTTTTATTCACACAGATAATTGTTGACGATTCGTATTTCCACAGATTTTAACAGCATTTTGCATCCTTCCATTGTGTCTTTGTGTAACATACCGAAATGGACGAAGTCCTTATTAAATTTGTAGTTTCAGAGTGATAATTAGAACTATATACATATTTTGGTCACCTACTTTACATTAAATAAATTATATATAGTTCTGATAGTTTCTAGTCTCCATGTCCATGATACGTCACATGTATTTTACGTTATTGCTTCTATTGGGTATATTGAAGACCCATAGTAGATTGAAAAAGGAGGCCATATGTATTTTTCCTTTATTTCTAAAAGCCGCTTTGCACTTTTGAAGAACAATGAAACACCAACTTTTAAAGTAAATTTCATTAGCCAAGATGATAGGAAAATTTATTCATTGGCATAAATGATATTATTGCGAAACATGGAAAGGAAGAATTGATTGAGACTTCCTTCTCAGTATATGGAATAATATTATGCAGGTAATCAGATAAATCTTAAATATTATGCCAAGCGATGCCAACATTTCTTACTGCTTTGTTTTCGAGATTGGCCATGAAATATTAGTAACTTTTGGTAAGAAAGTCGACCATTGAGATAAGCCAAACGAAAATCTACGATCAAGTGCACGGTAGAATTTATTGGTTAATAGAAAGACTTTAATGGTCAAATTATAATTATCGAATCTATGGACGCAAAATTTTATATGCTCATGCAAGGTATGCAAATATGCATATCATCTGAACTGTTGCACTTCGAATTCAGAAAATTCTATTTGGCAAAATTAGGTGTATTTTATCTCTTTATAAGTCATACCCTAACCTATTTATTTCCTGATTGATATACTAAAATACTTTAGCATTAAGGTAGGAAGAGTATTTTGATTTTTAGCATTAATTGGTTTTGTTATATTAGTTGAGTCCAAGGAATATGCCAGGAATTAACAATAATTTATGCAGGTGATCAAACAAAGAATAATGTAGATGCCAAGCAGACTAAATTCTCAGCTTTTGAAGGACAACTAAAAGAAATTAAAATTATTTGCGATGTCGGTGGTAAAAGAGTATATATTCACGATCATTGACCTTCTAGTGGAAATTACGTTTGTGAGTAATTTCGTCAATAATAATGGATAACAGGTATACAAAGGAGCTGGAATTACGTGTATCGTTAAATTCAAAAGAAGTATCATTAAAGGAAGCTTGCGAGGAATCTCTCGAGAAGAAGAATGGCAATTCCATCGATAATTTTGATGATGTCGAAGAACATAATAAATCTGTATATCTGAGTGCATGGAGTAAGAAGTTGCTATATGTTGCATATGCTGTATTGACCATAACAGCATTTGTAGAATCTTTTGCAAGCAATTCTACTAGCTCGTTAGATTCATACGCCACGTCTAGTTTCAATCAACATGCTTTAATTGCAA
This sequence comes from Schwanniomyces sp. yHRVM31, assembly GCA_030462985.1. Lineage (NCBI taxonomy): Eukaryota > Fungi > Ascomycota > Pichiomycetes > Serinales > Debaryomycetaceae > Schwanniomyces > Schwanniomyces sp. yHRVM31. The sequence continues at coordinate 107,687 of JAKVQU010000007.1, read as the reverse complement.
CAGTTGCTGTTGCATATAAGATCACTGCTATTTGTGCTTATCCGATTTTGGCAAAGATCGCAGATCTTTTAGGTCGAGCAGAAGGGTTTACATTATCTATGATCTTTTACACCTTGGCCTATGTTTTATACGCAAGTTGCCAAAATGCAGATACATATGTTTCTGCTGAGATATTTTTCGCAATTGGTAGAAATGGTTACAGAATTTTTCAACTTATTTTCATCGCCGATACATCGTCTTTGATAAATAGAGGAATCTTATCTCAACTTCCAAATGCTATTGGGGCAATTCCGTCTTTATATGCTGGGTCATATGTTCAAGATGCGTTTTTGGAGCATTCTACTTGGAGATGGGGCTACGGCTGTTTTGCAATAATCTTAGCAGTATCGTGTTTTCCATTAGGTGGTATAATGTTTTATTTGGATAGAAAGGCTAAACAAAGAGGACAGAAAAATATTTACCAAATACTCGCAAATATTCCAAAAGATGCAAAATGGTATAAAAAAGCTTATCAAGTATTAGTAATCGAATTAGATTTGCCAGGAGGGATCTTGTTATTGTGTGGGTTTGCTTTATTCTTTGTGCCTTTTACTGTCACAGGAAAATCGTCATCCTATAAATGGCATGAACCTAAATTAATTGTAATGCTTGTGTTAGGATTTTGCATATTCTGCTGCTTTCTTATTTGGAATTCGAAATTTGCGAAAAAGCCGTTCGTACCTACCCAAGCATTAAAGTCAAAGACCGTCGTTATTATTGTTATATTAGTTGCTTTAGATTTATGTGAGAATTCCTCTTTTGCGACGTATTTTAAGACTGTATTACAGGTGGCTGGCTTTTATAGTGCTGGCGAAGCAACCAGGATTGATAATTCAAAAAAGGTTACTGTCGATATTTTCAACGTCTTTGGTGGTATCTTGATGAAATATACTAAGAGATCAAAAATATATACTTTAATTGGGATTCCCATGTTAGTATTGGGACATGGGCTATTAGTTTGGTTTATACGCAGAGGAGATGGTGAAATGGCAAGTTATGCCTTATTGGTAATGGCAGAAGTGTTTATCGGCTTTGGAAGAGGAATGTATCAATGTGCTTTACAGGTAACAATCCAAGCAATAGCTGGAGTTGAAGGAATAGCGATGTCGACCGCCTTCTTTTTAGCTTTTCAATCGATTGGGTCTTTGATAGGAACCGCAATCTCAGGAAGTATTTGGAATACTGTTGTCCTCAACAAATTAAACGCGTATCTTCCTCCAGAAGATAAGGGGGATGCCAAAAAAATTTACAAAAGTATTACCATTGCAATGTCTTATAATAAAGGAACTGACACTAGAAATGCAATTAACAGGGCGTACAGTGAAACAATTCAAATTATAGGTTGGACTGGTTTAGGTATCATTGCACCCATGTTAGTTTTAATGTTTTTCGTTAGAGAAGTAAAGTTATCTGGTGCAAAAGATATATATATATCCTCAACTAGTGATAGCGAAGTAGAAAATGTGGAAGTAGAGAAAGAATTAGAAAAGAACTGGGACAAATATCAGAATCCCACTAAAATAGATGGGAAATAGAAGACTTAAGTGTTTAGATTCATAAGGGGTAATAAAAAAATAATTAAAAATTATAGAATTTTATATTGTATTGTGATTAGCTATCTATACTATATAAATTAACGTAGGCGTCTTTTTTTTTATAGTAAATAAAAAATCCATGTATTTTTCAACTAAGCCGAGCATGGCCAAGTCATATATTAGCTATTCACTTGTTCAGTTCATCCTCTCAATGCCTAATGGGTCATCTCCTTGACTCTTGTCCTCGCAAGAGCTTCATTTATTTTGCATCTAATATACTTTCGCCGCATAATGTCGTTCTAGGAATCATGAGTTACCGCCCCGAATATCATTTCAAAAATTTACAACTTAACCCGACTAAAGTATAACTGAGCTAGTAGCGAACAACCTACTAGTTGACAATTGCTTATAAAGCGGGGAATGCCTTAGATATGCTGCCCACTGGACTGCTGAATTGTGGTTTTACCTCATCTTAATGTAATGCATGAAAGGAAATTTTTTCCAAGTATAAATAGGATCGATTTCATATACATGGTTGAGTTTAATTTAGTTGAGTGATATACAATATATATAAGCGTATTGTGTTGTATCCATTAGCAGAACTAATAGATAATAATTAGAATAACTATTCATATATCATATCATTTCTTACACAAATGACAAGATGGTCTTATAGTGTAGTGGTTATCACACTGGTTTCTGATGCTGGTGACCTGGGTTCGATTCCCAGTAAGACCTTTTTTGAAAAATCTTTTTATGAATTGCCATACTAAGCTAAGACAAATTAACTTTTAAAACCATTCACTTGGTATTTTATCATATGCTTATATATTAAGTAATGGATATTTATTAGAGTCGAAAGAAACGTCGATGAATACTTCTACTAAAGTAGAAGTCAAATATTAGAGCCGAGATCTTAAACAAAATTCATATCATACATCTAACTTATCTACCTTATATCCCTTTTTAACTTCACCTCCAATTACAGCTTGGTTCGGGTTTGCAGGTTTCTTGTTTTTATTAATGTTACCAAGAATCTCATCTTCATCACCACCAACCATTGGAGACTCATTTGCAATTCCGCCCTTTGGAGCTTCTGCAACACCAAATCCTACCTCACCTTTGGAATTTTCTGCCAAGTTTCCTGCTAATCCTATATTTTCAATTTCCTTGTCTGCTTTGATCCCAGATCCAACCATTTTGTCGATATTGTTTGTTGCAGCCTCTTGCTTTGGTATAATTTCATAAGTTTTCTGGGATGGACGCAAATCTTGGGAAATCATAAATATGCAAGTGCCAAACAAAACTAGTAGTACTATATAACCTACTAGCTTTCTTCTTGGTGTGTTAAAATATGTCACTGGAACTTTATCATAAGGAGACTTTTTTTTTGTAGGCTTCATATAATATGGCCTTGGCAAACCATTATTACTGTAAGATCCTTGCATTATGTCTATTATATGTTAAATCTATTGTTTTAGGAAAATAATTTAGATAGTTGTACTTTTGTTTATGCCTCCACGACTCAAGATAAAAAAAAAAGAATTCGCTCACTAATTATGTAATCCGCCATACTATTCAGCATACTACAGATAAGACGTGGTATAAATTAATTGATCTAATAGCAATGAATGATCTAATAGCATTTATATACATAATCTTTGTTTAATACAATGAATTGTTCTTATTCAAATTTTTTAATAGGATATATTTTTGACAAGATCAATACTATACGCTATGAATTATGTAGTAAATTTTATACAAAAAAATAAGTGCTATGCTATTTAATCGATTCTACTGCTGCTAAGCCCTATTTTCCATATTCAACAAACTTTTTTAAATTAAGAACCAAAGATATTTTACAGTACAAAAGTATATTTTGTAAAAAAGTATATCAAAACATCAAAAACATCGAGGCAGCTAAGCACATCCTTAGGAAAGTTATTATGACCCTTTCCCTTACATCTATAACCTTACGAATAATATACTTTACTTGTTTCGTAATTTCAAGACCTTAATGTATTAATATAAGTATAATTACATTGAACCTTGTATCTATCTTTTTCTTATTCGTGATGACAATGATAGGAATAATATTCCGTAATCCATATAATCTAAATGTTAAGTATTCTTGCTGAAATGAATCAAACAATATTGCTACTGAATTAATATTCGAAATAAACCGTTTTCTAAGATTTCTTTTTTCTAGTCAGCTTCAAATGTCTTTGATTAATTAACGATTCTATCATACGTTTGTTTTGATACGTGTATGCTTTCAACACTAGTTTTAGGTATACTTACCATACCGATCTCTCTTTTATGCTTATTATTTTTATTAAGACGATCAATAGAAATTTCATATACCTTACTTAAAAGCATGTTTCCAAATGGATCTATTACTGTTAAAACTCCCTCATATTCCCTTGAATCTTTTAATCTTATCCTTAGCAGACAATCAACTAATTTGGAAGGTGAAGGACAATACTCCATTTTGTTTAATAGAAGACATACCTCTACCATTATTAAATATTGAGTCTCTAGGGCATAGAATCATTCCGTCTTCTTGGTTACCCGGAAACTTTTAACCATATTTAAGAGCGTGAAAAAATCCTTCGGAAATTGAATTTTGTTCCTTAACATCAATCGCGAATTCACCCTTTACAAATAGTTGATTTAGTATTACAGTTATTAAATTGATGAAGGAAGAATGTGAATAAAAGCGTATATTAACCATTAATTGGAGCACGTTTCTGGGCGCCCGGTATTGACATCTTCGTGGAATACTGGGAATCAGTTGTGACTAAATCTATTACTCGTAGTTATATTTTAAACTGTAGTGACGTATATTTTTGTAGATGCAGTTTATTGATTCCAAATATTGCTGATAAAATGATTTTTTTTAATTCGAGGTGCCATGTTAATTAGAATAACAATATGGATATACGGAGTCAAATACATGAACTTGACACTATCGTCAAGGAGTATGAGCTACTTTTTAACGATATTGAATTGGTGATAAATGTACCATCGTCTGATAATTCTTTTAATAGCAATGATTCGTATGCAAATAGTTCTAGTCAGAAGCTAAGCTCTGATGAAAACTACATTACAATTAACACAAATGAGAGCCAAATTTTTACAATATCAGTAAATTGTAAGGGATGGTACCAAATAAACGATGGTTCAAAGCTAATACCTGACACCGAAAGAGTCTACTACGAAACTTTTGAAACATTAATGAATTTGATTTCTCCAGAATTTAACTTGGGGTTTGCACGTTCCCTTACGACAAAGTTATCCAATTTGCTTGATATTCAACTGAAACTTAAATCAGATAATATTAATTTTTAATTTCTAAGGATTATATTATGTTATGTTGATAATATATACAGGATAAGAGTAAATTAATAGATCTATTTATGCTTTTTGGCTTCTTTTCTAACAAGTAGTTCAACATCACCAACATCATATTTAGTATTTCTGATGTAGAAGTGCTTTCTTCTTGGCATATATTTCTTAGGTTTGTGAACCACTTCGATATTTCTAATATTTGGGTTGAAAAGTGGAATTCTGACTTCACACCCAATCTTATTGATTTTATTTCTAATTAATATATTAGTACCAACATTATCAACAGATCTTTTAATGGCAATAACTTGGCCAATAACATTGGTTCTATCAAGATATGTAACCTTAATAACATCACCTGACCTTAATCCTTTATCTTGATCAACCAAGGCCCTTCTCTTACCGGTTGGATCATACTTTTGTAATAGTTGCTTTTGTAAAAATGATAATACATTCTCGCCATTTCTTTTCTTAGGTAACGGCTCAAATACTCTGGGTACTAAAGTCATGTTAGTATTGAAAACAATGACCAAAGATAAAAAAACATACCATTAACACGAGGAACAAAAGTTCTGACAGATTGTAAAACCACGCACAGACTATTGGCCACTCTTCTAGATAAATTACTAAACATAGATTTACTTTACTCCGCTTCAAGTTAGAATATTAGTGATTATCAAAATTTTCAATTGAATCAATCCTATTCAAGTTACACAAAAATAAAAAATAAGTGCAGTACTAAATAATGTCAATACTATAAGAATATGCTAATATGATGGGTTCTAATCTTTCTAATGTACAAAGCAATGACTGGGAAATACTTAATTTATTAGAAACGTGGACGTCTCTTTCTTGCAGTAAATTTAGAATCAAGTGCAACCTTTCTTCCTCTTCTTCTCATAGTTTCTTTCTTTCTATTTATATAATCTTTTCTAGACTCCATCTTCTTCAACATTTTCTTACTTGGTCTCTTTGATGATTGCGGAACATCCATCTCAGCACCCGCCAAGTTTACAGATATATCAGATTGACCAGCCGTTAAAACCATGTAATATTTCTTGTGCCTTTTAGATTCTGGATCATCTATAATTAAACCACCACCAAATCCAGCAACTTTAGCAGCACCCAAAAGAGCTTCTGTTTGCGAATCATTCATTGGATAGAATTGTCCAACGAATTTACCACCTCTTCTTAAAGAGGCATATAATGTGTTAAAAAATCTCAACATCCTCTTTTTTGGATCAACATTAGCTGTATCAGCATTACATAACCACTGGATAGCAGAAATGGAAATTGCAGCATCGAAGGTACCTGCCCTAAATGGAACCCCATTACCCAAATCACTTAAAAATAAATCACCTTCAACATCTCTATCAAGGCCAGTTGCCAACATACTAGGGGAAATATCCATACCTATCCAGTTATATCCCTCTTCTGTTAGTATCTCACCAGATAACCCAGAACCACATCCAAGATCTAAAAGGAAATGTGGCTCATCGCGTTGTAAGTTCAAAAGTTCTAATGCTCTTAACGTCATTTTTGCTTGAATGTGTTGAACACGAGTAGATGAAGTATACTTAAATGATTCATCATCATTATAAAATACTTCTGGAGGGGCAAGCTGTTCTGGTCTGGACATATTCAGATGTATATTCTTAGTAATTAGTTTTCTTCAAATCATTATCAAAAAATTAAAAAATTAGATATTATATACTGCATACAATAGTAATTCGTGTGCATGTCAATTATACTATCTGACCTATTTTATTGTATTTGCCATAATTAGAAATTTGCTACAGCTTTACACCTCTGAGAAACCAACAATAAATAAGATGATTCTTTATAGGTATCGTTAAGAATTATCTATCATCGTAATTTCTAAAAAATAGTATTGAAGAATATGGATAAAAAGCTCTTTGTATAGAGTGTAGAAGCTGGAATATCATTAATTTCAAATGTTAAAAGCTTACAATTCTAATTACTTAAGGAAATTTGAAGTGAAAAACCTGTAGTATTCGTTCGAATGCCTCGTAAGGCTTTGTTTCTTAGAAACAATTACGTTATATTTCAAAAACACTCATTATTAGCTGCTTAGTAGCGAATTAAGCATTTGAGCTCTAACGTATTCGTATAACGATAAGCAGAATTATAAAAGCTTGTAGTGTAACAATTCACTTCAAAGCTGCTAAAATTTCTTTTAAAGAAAAGGTAAAAAAAGCTGGTAAGCATCTTTATGAATTATTCTCTAACTCCAGATATACTAGAAATATCTTTATACTATATCTGGTCTAAGTTAAAAGAAAATAAAATGGAAAGAATCATTCTGAAATATTAAATAGAGTGGTTTGGTTTAATTTTTGGAGAGAAAAACCATTTTATATATTTATAATAGAAAATTAACTATACTATATAAGCTTTAGAATAAGCATAGCAAATTAAACGTAACCCAATTAGATTTATAATACAATTAAGTTGTGAGATCCTGACTTCTGTCAATGCATAGTATTTCAGATTTGGAATATTCAAGATTATTCAATATAAAAAGAAGGCTTATAAATGAGAAGAAAGTCCCAAACAGTGAAGATTTGCTACCAACTAAAATTTACTGATGATTTATATAATAAGTCAATAGAATATCCACATATTTTAAATAGAAATTAACACGGATTTAATAAAATAAATTTGGGGACCTTAAGTATTAAAATACTAGATAGAGCGTGCAGAGTAGACTAGGTGCAGTTATAAAACCAAACCAACAAATGACATTTCCCAAGACCTTTTTGTCTTTCATAAACTTGGTATTACTAAGTGCAATTAATGGAAGTTGCAGCATTTGAAAACAAAGTAAATAACCTCTTAGTCTTCTAAATATTACGAACATCGCCAATTCATGTAGCAAACTAGATAATATGAACGTGAACAATGTTGCTCTATTTTTATCAAGGTTCAAAGCACTAATAGAAGAATGATAAACATGTCTTAATAAAAACTTGTGAACAGGTCTATTCCAAATTTTAGAATATTCATACCAATTAGAACAAGACCACCAAGGACCATAAAAATCTCTATCAGCAAATCTACTCAATTCTGCGATGGCGTTTAAAATTGCCTCCCATATTAAGTAAAATGTTAATAAGTAAATAAGTAAGAATGGCATTGCCATGTCGAATAGAATTAGTGAATAAGCTTGGACTAATTCATAAAGCGGCAATTCCCGTATCGTTATACATTTAATAACCTGCGGATATAGCCATTGTTGTGCAACCATTATCATCAAGAATATTACCCCAAATATAGCACATACCTTTTCAAATACATAACCCCAACGTATTTTAGGAGTTCTTGGAAAATTTAAAGTATAAATTGCTGTTGGAAACATTGAATACTCAAAATAATTAAATAGAGTTATATTATCAGGGAATCTTACTAGCTTATCTCTTGGGACGTTTGAAGGGTTCTCTTCAAGGTTTGTTGTTAATGTTGTTGCTTCTGCTTGGTACTTTAACTCAAAGGTACAAAATTTAATACTTTCATCCAAAGTTTTTATAGTCTCTTCCACATAGTCATCATCCAAAGAATCAGTAGATCTATCCTTCAACTGCTCTATCCATATTGCAGAAGCTTCTAATTCCGTCAAAATCCTCCATAAATATCCATTATAAAATCCATATGCGTGCAGCTTCATTAAGAATACAATAGAATGAAGGAAAAGGAATATCTTAGCAACCCATGGCAAACCCATACACCTTTCTGATGCAAAATATAACCAAAATACGAGAAAAACAAAATCATAAGTCAATTGGATTATCCACCCAGTGGAGTCCCAGCTAATATACTTGAGCAAACAAAAATATTGAATGAAGAAGGCAAAATAACTGGTTAGGTACATTAAAAGGTCAGTAAGTGCTACTTTAAATATATCCTTTCTTAATACCTGCACAATTGGAATCTCAAAGAACAGAATATTATCTTCGAGATAAGAATGAACTAGGGTGTTTAGTATCAAAAAGCCGGTACTAAGCCAAAATAGAATATAAATTCCATAGAATTCTGATTCCTTAACATAAGCCCTATCAAGAATGGTGGAATTGGATTCAAATTTAACATCTCCGAACCTTGAACGGAATTGCCCTCCCTTACGTGTTGCTTTTGTTTTCTTCATCGTAAAAGTCTCTATCTCCCTCATAGAAGAGATACGATGTAGTTCCTTATCGTCATTTTCACGGCGTATCTGGACCGTTTCATAAACCTCTGCACTAGTATCTTCATCGTCATGGTCTTCTCTCTCCGGAGAAGGCGGAATACTATCATAATCATCCAAAACAAGAGATCTCCTCTTTCCATCGTTCCTTTGAGTGATTTCTATTAGATCCTTATCTGAAATTGACCTTCTTCTCATTATTTCTCTTCTTATAATACTTCTAGAGGATATGAAATGGGACACTTAATCAGTATTTCAGTTAGCAATTATAAATTAGGATACTGTATACAAGAGTCATCTTACATATCGTACAATTTTACATGAACATGGTCTATTGAGGTGTAAGAGATTATATTTATCGATATACCCTTTCAAAAGGTCTAGTATCATTGAAGCAAGATAACCAAACTAGATTTACTACTTTTTCAGCCTCTTCTTTATTTTTACATTGAGGATTAGCAGACACAGATAAAATCGCTCTTCTTTTGATACAATCTTGGAACTTACTACCAAAATTACCTAAACCGGTTTTCTTTATTTCATTAAAAATTCTGCATTCTCCACTCAACATAGAGGCTCTTATTTCTGTGCAAGCATGATGCTTCAAGTTTGTCAAATCAACACTAAATTTAAGATAATCGAAAGCATGGACAAGTTCATGAGTGAGAATATCTTCTAGCTGCCATTTTGAAGTTATCCAATTGGAGCATAAAAGTATACCCATTTGAGGATGAAATCCACCACCTTTCAAGTCGTCACATACGTCACAAGTAATATTTGTTCTGTCCAAATTGCCCCCAAGCTTATTTACGTGGTCCATCATGAAACGGACAGAAGGAGAGTAATTTAGCATCCAATCTCTATTTTCTACACATGATTTGCATTGCTCTGGCAAATGCTTCGCTCTATAATCATGTTCAAATTGTAACTTCTCTTCTTCTGTGATACCTAAACCTGTTCTATACTGCATAGATCTTCGCCACCATTCAAAGCCATTAAGCTTTTCTGGTGCAGATGTAGCGAATTTAGTTTCTATCTTCACTTCGTCTGTTGATTGTGACATTTTATATTATGTTTTACATTTAGTGGTAATTGGAACTCTTCTTTAAAATCACTTTTGAAAATTAAATTATATACAGGACATTTAGTAATTCTTTTAAATCTCATCGTTGGTAGGATTAGATTTAGATGGAATACTAAGTAAACAATGGCCTCTAATATCTGGGTCGCTGCAGCCGACAACGAGTTGAAAACAGTTGTAAAATATTTAGATTCGGGAGATTTTACTCCAAATTCTAAAGACCCTAATGGATACACTCCAATTCATGCTGCTGCATCATATGGTCACGTTGATTTATTAAAACTTTTGATATCCAGAGGAGGTGATATCAATATACAAGACAATGAAGGAGACTCTCCTTTGCACCATGTAGAGGATCTTCATACGGCTAAAATTATGATCAGTGAATTAAAGGCAGACTATAACCTCAAAAATAATGATGGCCAAACACCAGCAGATTATATAGAGGAAGACGACGAACAGCCAGAGTTAGTTATATATTTGAGATCTTTGGCTCACGATAAACCTGAATCCAGTGATCCACAAACTGATCCAGATAACTTTTTAGCATCATTACCGGCTCCAGGTACTATAGATGGTCATCAAATTAGATACAGTATGGAAAAGGATGAGCTGGAAGATTGCATAGAAATAGATGAGGAGACAAGGCGTAAGAGAATTGAGGCCATTTTAGAAAGTGAAAACCCAGAAGAAGCGTTGAGAGATCTTGTGAGAAATGCTGTCCAAGAAGGCATGTCCAAGTATAAAGAAGAACAGGCGCAAAATGAAGAATCCCATTCCACTAAAAGAAGAAGGTGATTGGTCTAGTTATATGACTTTTGTATACTAATATAAATTTAATACCAACTTGTTATTAATACGTAGAAATATTGTGAGGCAAGATATTACACAAAAAGTCTATAGTTGTTGAAAAATTCCCGGTGACGATTTTTCGTCAAGGGCCACCACTTCTATAATTTACTCTCAGAAAGAATATATCTTTAAGTGACAATTTAGAAATTGAACATGGATAAGTTAATATCAATCCTTTCAGGAAATGTTGCTCTTTTTGGTAATGCGTAAGTACTTTATCAGGTTGTCGTAATTGGAGCAATAAACTAACTTTATCATAGAATTAAAAAGCCTTATTCTTCCTATACTCTTGAAGAATTACAATCAATGTCTTTCTTCGAAAGATTTTTAGCCAATAATTGGAATTTAGAATTTATTTGTATTGGTTCTATTCTTATTATGGCCACTTTAATAAAGTTGGGTGACTTGTATAATCAACGTTTAGTCAAGAACTTTTTATCTGGTATTTCTGAAGTTATAAATAAGAATTTCTACCAATATGGTGTTAATGAGGCTGAGTTATACAAGAAGGACTCCAGTGAAAACTTTACATCTTATGCTACTGGTAGAGTCAATATTTCCAGCGTTAAAATTGATTTTAGACTTCAACCAAGACAAAACATCTTCGTATGGATTGCTGAAACTCTTATGTCCTTCTTTACTGCCAGTGTTTCAAAGCCTACTGACAGAGTTGATATCACTATAACTCCTTCTATTGAATATGATAATTTTATCTCATCAATTGTTTCTAAGGTTGGAATGGATAACCACAGAAAATTTAACTACTACTTATCTTTGACCAAGACCACAGACTCAAGCAAATTACCAGAATCTTTTGTTTTCATGAGTGAATCGAACGAATTCCAAGATAAAACCTTAAGTGAGCAATTAAAATCTACGTTAACTTTAGAAAGCGCTTCTTATTTGAGATATATCTCTTTTACTGATCAACCAGTTGAAAAACCAGAATCTTTGAGAGACTTAATTCCAAGAAGAAGAATTGTTATCTCAGCTAATTTAACTTCAAAGAAGTCTCACTTGAAACAAATCGAACAAGTTTTAGATGCTACATTTAATATTGTTGATAAATTAGCTTCCAAAGAAATTACGTTTTCCAATGAAGCAATTAAAAAGGTAGTTAAAACCAGAGAAAGTGAAGTTTCTAAGATAAAGAAAATTGAAGATGAGATCAAACAAGAACAGTTAGCTGAAGAAAAAGCCAAATTAAGAAGAGAAGAGAAGACTAGATTAAGAAAATTGTCCTCCGAAGAGCAATTGAAGCTTGAAAAGAAGGCTGCTGAGAAGAAACAGAGAAAGCTTCAAAAGAAACAAAGAGTAAGAATGTAAGATTGCCGAAGATTACGCATCAGTTCTAGTTATATGCAAGGTCATTCTATATACTGTACACGAAAAATATTTAGTTAATTAATTAAGTTTTCCAGTCAATTTCCAACCAATTCCGACCGGCGTATTAAAAGCTTCTATTACCCCTGCTCCATACGCATCTGCCAATATCCAATGTAAATCATACCCGTAAAATGGTTTCCTAAAATTAGCCATTTTACTATCCCCATTAAAATTTACACCTTCCCACTTTAAAAACATATCTGCTTCCAAATTTTCTTTATACTTCCTCTTATTGAGTAATTTAACTACCCAAGCCCTACCTGAATTTATTAATTTAAGAAAAGTACCACAATTTGGAAACGAAATAGAGTAATGGTGTGACTCTATTTCATTTAAATGATTAGACGTTAGCGTCGCAAAACCATATTTAACTATCACTGACAACTCTTCCTTATCAAAATCATCTCCATTTAAAAATAGTGCTGTTGGATTTTCTGTTATAAATTTTAATAGTTTGGAAAGCGCTTGCAACTCATTATCATTTTTTAATCGTTCGCTATTATTCAATAACGGGTTTTCAATATCTTTACTAATTTTACCCTTCAAATTCTTTATTTCCTGGATGTACGTATCAGATTTCACAATTACTTCAACATTTTCATAACCATAAGTTATTTTTCCATGTTGAAACTTCTCTGGTGATCTCAGAATTATAGGGGAAGCATTTGTTATTACAAACTTCCTCAATACACCTTCTCGAATCTTAAGCTCCAAAGCTTTGTCAACAAAAGTATTACCTTGATGTTCATATATAGAGTAAAGCTGTGACAAAGTAACTATGCCATAAGGCAACAGACATCTATATTTCATAATATCTGCTTTTGTTTTCATAGATAACCCTTTCAACTGAAATAAGAGCTCTTCATCTGACTGTGCATCGTGTATTTGTTGAACTGAATGGTACTTACAATGAATAGAAGACGATTCTGACCACTGGTTATCTATTATAGTACTAATTGCAACCATAAGATCCTCATTTAATGGGAGTTGATAATCTAACTGGACATTATAGTCTGTTAAATTTAGTTTATCTTCTGTATTCCTGTCGTTTCTAATTTTCGACTTCTCTTTTAGGTTCTCCAGGTATTTCAATTGTGAAGGCAAATTCTTCTTAAAATTTTGTTGAATCTTTTTAACGGTTGATATATTAAATGCCCTTTTAGTAATTCTTGAAGATTTTGCTGCGCTGTATCTTATTCCTTCCACCATTTTATATGGCTAATATTTCACGAGAGAAATGCAAAAAAAAATAATAATTTTTAAACTGCGGAGATCATTATGCCTTTTGATCTATAATCGAGCACTCAAAATCCGCATTTCATATTTAATATTAATGACTTCAATTGTAATTAGTACTTATATGATTATATAAGATTAGGGTCTAAATGAGTAGATTATGAGATAATATATATATGAAATGAAGCAAGTACTATTCGTGATAAAATAAGGCTCAAAAAAAAAAAAAGATATTCAAACTTTATCTCATCTAAAGAAAAGCTAGGATTCTAACTAGAGCCACTTCTATAGTGAATATCCTTTTTTTTTTTTTAAAAAAAACAAGCCTTCTATGCAATACTTGAATGTAGAAATTATTAATACTGTCTATTTTAACTCACCCTAAAATGAGTGAAACGTATTTAGAATTATCTCTAATCAAGGGTCCTTCTTTCTGGATTATTTTAGGTAATTACTTACCATGGAAAATAACTAGAATAGTATACGTAACCTATACTTGGTTTGAATTATTTTGGCTAGGTAAAGGTATTCGATTAAAACTAGAAACAGTTGATACTGTTAAGGTAAATTTCAATGTAAATGTTTAAATTTGCATTAAAAATACTCATATTTTCCACCCAAAATTTTTTGTTAAAACAGAGTCACTATATCCAATAAGAATATCATTTTTTTCCCTTTTTTGGTTTTAGTTTAGTTACTTTATAAGTCTGTTTTGTCTTGTCTGCCGAGCTATTTTGAGATGGAGATAATTCATTGGAAGGAAATATTTTGTTCATTTTTGCACTTTCTGCTAATAATCTCTCTACTTTATCACCATGTTTAATGTTCAATCGTTGCCCAGTATTGGGGTCTACCTTGAAGGCATATGATATTGATATTTTAGAATTCATTAAGATAACTCCATTCATTTTTTCTATAACAAAATCACTACTAGAGAAGTCATCAAATGAGAGAAAGCCATAGCCCTTAGATTCTCCATTCTCATCACGAATTATTGTAGGTTGTTTGATAATTTTACCAAATTTAGAAAATGTATCATTCAAAAACTTTTCATCGATAAGAGGATTTAAATTATTGATAAATAACTTAGCACCTACTTCTAATACGTTAGCCTCGTATACTATATTATTCTTAGTAGTCCCTACTTGAGGTTGTGGTGGTCCTTTATTTTGCTCTGCTCTTCTTAATTTTAATGCTCTACCAAATAGCCTAACACCACGAAGGATTTCTAACGTATAATCAGCATCCTCTACATTCCTGAATTCCACAAAACCAAACCCTTGATGTGATTTTAAAAGTCTGTCTTTCGGAAGATTTAATGACTTGATTGGGGCAAATTGAACAAAAAGCTCATATAGTAATGTTTCAGTCACTTGAGGATCCAAATTTCCAAAATATAATGATGTAGCTATATTCCTATCAGAATCGAAAGGTTTTTTAAAAATATGCGCCATTGTAGGAGGCAACAATTGAATAATATTACAAGTAATCTTGTAGGTATTGCAGATTTATGTTTTTTAGAAAAAATGCGCGTGTATTTACCAGTATATAGTACGTACTACTTTATAGATGTAGGCTCTTTTGAAGATGATTCTTCGGGAGCGCTATCATCCTCCTCAGGGTGTTCTGTATCCTTGGAGTTAAAGCCAAAACTATCCAATGGGTCTTTGTCCTGAGAGAATTCAATGCTTGTAGCTTCCTTTTCTTCAGATGTTTTATGATTTGCATTTAAATTTAAGTCCTTGACATTTTCTGAATCTGTATCTGAATCTGATTCTGATTCTGAATCTGATTCTGAACCTGAATCTAAGTCTGAGTGCGAGTTTGAGTTTGAGCTTGAATCTGAATCTGAATCTGAATCTGATTTTGAACTAGTGTTAAAATCCTCCACACCATATGCGGCCAGTTCGGATACTAAAAATTCTTTCCATGTAGTATCATTCAACGTAACATAAACAGTAGGATATTCCAAAACAATCTTATCTTTCAAATTTTCTCCAATCTGCTTCTTGTTTTGTAACTGGATTATGGAACGTATTCCTTTTCCTGAATGCACTACATTATTTAAGTAAAATCTCAAATTCTCTTTCAAAATCTCCTTGCCAACTTTATTATTATTTAAAATATTAAGAGGAATAGATTCCTCAAGAATTAAATGCTCTTTCAATCTATAACTTAAAAATTTCATAATTTCCCCCCCATCTTCTCCTATTAAAACCCACTCTATAGTCCATGTAAACGAAGACAGTTTCTTATCATATCCTGTCTTATTAGAGGTAGATCTTGACATTCCAGTCGGTACTTGTATTATTAATGTATTTTGTCTTTTTATCACTGTATTGGGCGCATGTGGGTAGATTTTATGTACCTTTGACGACCTGGGGTCTTCTTCTATTTGGTTAGAAGTCTTAACTCTCTTTGATCCTCGCTGTGGACCCTGATTGACTCTTTTGAATATATTCTTAGCATTCTGTTTCACATCTTCCTTACCAACTTTGAGACTTCTATCTAAATTGAGTAAAAAATTATAATCTCTATTGATATGCACTATATCAGATGATAAATTCTTTTTAGATATAAATCTCGTTTGATCTACTATACCAGTACAATCAGTTTGTTTCTTATGCCTCTTAATGCATTCAAGCGAGCAGGTCGTGATGCTACAGGCTGGACATTTGTATTTGTATTCATTTATATGGCAAATTGAACATAATTTATTATTTAGTTCCATATTAGAACTAATTTAAGTATTATAGAGCATCTCTTGTATAATTGCAAATTAATACTGTATCATACTAATTGTTACTCCAAAATTTTCATTGCGTAATACTGGTCACTAACAAATCGGTCAATAAATTTTTCAATTTCTCAACGTTTAAGATAAGGTACTGGAGAGTAATCTTATATCTAAAATAGAAAACATGTTTTCAAAATATTCTAAAGGAATGACCATAGTTGTTAAACTGCCAACGTTCTTGAGGTTTGCTTCCAAAAGTACTAGAAAAGTCCCTGAAAAGATTCAAGTTCAATTATTGAAGGATCGTCCTAATTTAGGAAGAAGAGGTGAAATAGTAAGAGTGAGATCTTCCTATATGAGAAACTATTTGCATATGAATGATGGTGCTTGTTATATCTCGAAAGATAAAGGGCCACGTATTCCAGTCGTTGAAAAGATCAAAGCTGAGAGAAAAATACAAACTACAGACGAAGAAAACAAACTAGACATTGCACAGCAAGAAGAAAAAGCAAAGGCTATGTCATTAGATGAGCTCACTGACTTATTCAATTCAATGAGGTCCCAATCTAACAAGAAGTCTAAAAATGCAACTGAAATTCAAAAGCAAGCCTTTGAATCAAGTACAGAACAAATAGCATACACAGCATCAGAATTAAGAGGTTCAATTCCAAGTAGATATACCATCGTATTGAATGAAAATGTTACATTGCCAATCAACAAACATTATTTATCATCTTTGGTATACGATTTCTCAGGTATTCAAATGCCAACATCTTCCATCAAATTAACTCCCGCCAATGAAGATAGTCAATATTTGGAAGATATTAACACTCCTGGGGATTATAATTGGATATTTGAAATACCTGGTGAACGTGGTAATGTCAAGAAATCACTTTCTGTCCAGTAAAATCCCTCCTAATTGTACATACACACTGTAAATAATTAAAACACTTAGACTAAAAGATTCCAAGCAAATAGGCGTTAAGTAACTGATTTAAACCTAGGTATAGTACTCTCTTTATTTTGACAGTATTTTAATGGGTGATTATTAATCCGGAATTTTATTTCGCAATTTGTCATATTAGTCAAATTAATAATACACTAAATGTTCCAAATAAATAAATACCGATTTTTATCAATTCAAAATATCTTTAAATCAAATATTAGTGTAAGAATGTCATCTACTCTTCCAGAAAGACTGAAAGCTGTTCTATTCAGAACAAATAGTGATTCTTATGATGTCATTGAATATGTTGATAATATAACTCCTCAGATTGAGAATCCTTCCGATATTATTATCAAGAATAAATACGCTGGTGTCAATTTCATTGAAGCCTACTTCAGAAAAGGGGTATATCCAACTAAATTGCCAGTAGTGTTTGGTAGAGAAGCCAGCGGTGTTGTTGCAGCTGTCGGCGATGCTGTGAAGAAGTATAAAGTAGGTGATAAAGTTGCCTACTTATCTGGTTCAACGTTTGCGCAATACACCAAAGTTGTAGAGGAACACCATACTATCTTAAAATTGGATCCAGAGACAAGTGAGGAACAGTTAAAGTTATATGGTGCAGCACTTACCCAAGGTATAACTGCTATTTCTTTCATAGATGAAGCGTATAAAGTTAAGAAGGATGACTATGTCTTAGTTTGGGCTGCAGCTGGTGGTGTTGGTAGGTTATTAGTTCAGTTAATTTCGCAAAGAGGCGCACACGTTATAGCTGTAGCTTCTACAGAAGAGAAATTACAAATTGCCAAAGAATTAGGAGCCGAGTATTTACTCAAATCTTCTGACGATGTAGCTGCTAATGTTAAGGAAATTACAAATGGAAAAGGTGTAATTGCTACGTTTGATTCAATAGGTAAAGACACTTTTGAGACATCTTTTGAGTCATTAGCTAGAAAGGGTACATTTGTCAGTTATGGTAATGCTTCTGGTGTTGTTCCACCACTATCTATCAATAGATTATCAGGTAAGAACATTTCTATATTGAGACCAACTTTATTCAACTACATTGCAACTCCTGAAGAATGGAATTATTATTCTTCTTTATTGGTAAAGCTATTAGGAAGCGGGGAATTAAAATTGGATATTTCAAAGACTTATAAGCTTGAAAATTATAAGCAAGCAGCTATGGACTTAGAAAGTAGAAAGACAACTGGCAAATTAGTTTTAGAAATTCCTCAATAGTTATTTAATATATTGTCGTATCCTACTATATAAATATATATATTTAATTTAGACAATACTATAATTTCGGTCTGGAATTCTCATATCTAATAAGGTCTTCAGGAGTTGCAACCCCATAAACAATATTTCCTTCATCATTTGTGATGATTGCAAAGAAACTTCCTTGATTAAAAAACTCAGCCAAGTCTTCTAATGGCGTGAGAGGAGTTAAAATGTCAAATTTCTTACCAGTTGCACTTTTTGGTTTCAAAATAGTAGTATTTATTGGAGTTTTCTTAGTAAAAGTACTGTCCAGATGTTCTTTTTCGTAATTTTCACGAGATTTTTGGTGGAACCAAAGCATGTAATTCTTAACTAAAGGCTTAACTGCACTATGCTCATATTGTGTATTATTTTTAAACTGCTCTATGTTTAATATACCTAATAGTCTTTTGTTAGTCTCGTGAATAACTGGTAGATAAGTGAATTCATTCTCATATGAGATTTCCAAAGCTTCATTTAAATGTGTAGAGGGATTCACAGAAATAGCAGGTTTAATATCCAAATCTTCAATAGTTGCTCCTCTATATTCTCTGATATGGAAAAGTATAGGCTGATCTGTCATATTCTAAAAGTTATTGATTTGTTGTGCTTCAAACTGTTCTAAATTAATAATGAATATTATATTATCATGGGCAATCCTGTATATCAAAATTATAATTTGATTTTATGTGTTCTACATGTTTTTTTTATTGAACTTATATTAATTATTAGCATAAAACTATAACCATGAGGCCATATTAAATTGATTTGACCCTATAATATCATAGGTATAATAAATTAATCTTAAGCTGCCTCAGCAGTTCTGTAATGTTTATCTTGATTTCGTGAAACTGGTTGGTATACTTCTCCTTCCTCATTTACAACTCTTTTCCATAAATCCTCTTCATCATTGCCTTTAAGTATCCCAATCCTCATTGTAGCAAGTAGATTTATAGCGGCAGTCAGATGCCTGTAAACTCCCCCATAAAAAGCATGTGTAGCATCTTTTCCTTGTGATGCTTTAATTAATTGAGCTCCACCAGGATGTTGGTCCATAAATTGGGTGATATCGTGAATAATATTTTGAATAACAATATATACTCTGTTTTCAGAAGAAGATACAAGTTTATTAAATTCCTTAGGTGCAATCTGAGGTAATTTAGATATAGGAGTACCCCAATTAAGCTGACTTTTCTGTCTATTTAACAGTAATTGCTGCTGTTGGATTTTTAATTGGTCTATCAAATTACTAGGCGTAACACATATATCTTCAACTAGTAAAAGTCTTGAAAGAGACCATATAAACCATTTGGTCGGATCAAAAGCAAATATTGAAGAGTCACTTCTATAATCATGAGGAAATTCGTGATGGTAGTTTTGCATCGCTTGTCCATATGTGAGAATTGATATTATTGGGTTTAAGCAGTCTTGTGACGAATTTTTATCATTGAAGGGTTGACAAGGTATCGCAAATAAAGAATTTTTCATATGACAAATTGATTCTACACTTAAAAGTGATTGCTGGCAGAGAAACATTCTTAAAATACCAGCATATATGATCCCGTTAAGAACTGTATCGTTGCAAAAGCAATAAGATACACAGCCAGGTAGTAAAATTGTAGTTAACAAAAATAACAGGAAATAATATCTATTTTGCCATCTAATTAGCTCTTGAATTCCAATATTATAGTCATTTTCAGTTAGATGCAATAGTTCTGTTGTAAGATCGTCATTTTGTTCCACTTCATTATTGATACTTTGGCCCCTATTCTCGCTTGGAAATTCTTGTTCAATAAATTCTTCATAAAATGTACTTATCTTTGGTTTCTTAATTAGCCATCCCCATTGGGCCCATAAAAATCCTCTCTTTATCAGATATGGATCCTTATCTGTATCATCAGTAAATTGATGGTGAGCACGATGATTCGATGCCCACTCTCTTATTGATCCTAAACCAATACTACTTCCAAATACAGCAAAATATAAAGCTACAACATTAAAACGGACTCTGAAAGTATTATGTGTAAAAAGCTTATGATATCCAGAAGTGAACGCTAATAAGGTGATATTGTGATATAGAAATGCAAATATCATTAGCTTTGAGTTATTTGGAAATATATTTGCCACATACTTGAAAAGGTATATAAAGGCTAGAAGAGGTAGCACTATTACTGTAAACGTGTTTCCATAATGTATCCTCTTTAGAAAGTCCCTCTTTCTTTTACGCATCTGATTCATATGCGCTTTCTTCAAGTGTGAGGCATGATTTAACAACTGTGAACTAGTCATACCATTACCAACAGATCCTTCTCCATTTATTTGGACTTTCCTCTTTCTAATTTTAATACCCGGTCCCTTTGCAGGAACACCCTTACCTACAATTCCTTCCGATTCAGCCATGATGTCTAAAAGAAAACCTGATCAGAAGATGCTATCTCTTTAAGATTAGCACATGCGACATAAAATTTACACTTATGTCGTTTTCAAAAGACGACATTTTATGGAAAATCTCAGAGATTTAGAATGAAAACAATCATTAGCACTTTTCCATCATAGAGTTAAAGATTCAAAAAGTTACAATATGCAAACAGCATCACATGTACAAGTAGCTCCTAGTTTTCAAGGACAATCTCAGAGTATTCCAAATAAACCCAGGGTAAATCCAGCTGCAGCCCCATCTATATCATATACACCAACTGATACAACTATACCTATTAACTTATACGACAAAATTCCTAATTTGGAGTTATATAAAAAGTTAAAGGATGCTGAGCATAATATAAATTTAACAGTATCGAGGAAAGCATTAGATTTCCAAGCTATACAACAGAAAGCTATATATCTGTCTAATTTTTCAAAGGAAACTGGTATATTAAGAGTCTTTATTTACAATACCAGCGAAAACCAACCTTGGCAAAAACAATTACTTCAAGAGCAAGGACATACAATCGATCCTTCAGAAGAGTCTACATGGACCTTAAAAGTAGAAGGTAAATTTATAAGTCATAATGAAAATATAGATGCTAAAGATTTGAAGCTCAGTACACTTTTATCTGGTCTTTCGATCGATTTAATTCCTACGGCAGATTATCCTAATCTCCAAGATTCACTGGCTAACTTAGTAGAATGGAGAGATGAGACATCTCAGCAAGCACAAAATCCAAACAGACAATCCGTGTTTGACGGATTAGAGATTAAAAGAGCAGGTATTTTTAATATTAAGTCAAAAATTGCCTTAATGGTGAAGAACCAATCAAACAGTTTGAGGCTAAGTGATGAAATGGCTCAATTTACTGGTAAGTTGGAAGCAACTCAGCAAGAATTAATATATATTGTTTGGAAGTACGTTCTTTTCAAGAATTTATTTAAGAAAAAGGATTCTTTTGGGGAAGTACCAGCTGTGTCCACCAACGAAATAATTAATGAAAATGGTGTAGGGCAAGAGAAAGAAGATTCATCTTTAGCCGTAGTTCAATGTGATGAATTATTGGGATCATTGTTAAAAACTGAAACTTTCAAGTTCTCTAATCTTTATAAACTCTTACAACCACACTTCAAACCAAGAGAGCCAGTTATTATTGAGTACGAAATAGATACGCGTAAGTCTACCACTTTAGGTGAAGTCGTGGTTGATATCCCTATCGATTTACCTTCTTCAGTCTCGTCAATTCAGAAGGAATTAACCGAATTAAACAAATCCACTTTCGAAAACTTATCTAAATATGATTCTATCATCCATACTCTTTCCAACAGGATTTCTTTAGGGATTGTTGCATTGCAGAACGCTAGTTTGAGAGAAAAATTTTATAAGGAATTGAATGAAGATCCAGTCAAATTTATTGAAAAATGGTTTGAAAGCCAACTGGAAACTTTGAAAGCATTAAAGAGTGATGAAGGTTATGATGAGGAAATTGTGAGAAGAGCTGAATATTTCGAGAAAAACGAAGATATGTTAAAAGATAAGATAGATCTTTTGTTAGGTTCTGCAAGAATTTAAATATGCTAATAATTTGTGTACAAAATATTAATATTAATATTATATTATTATTACTATTATTATTATTATTATTATTATTATTATTATTATTATTATTATGAATTAATTGCTTTTCTGAAGACAAGGAAATTTATAATTAACTTGTAGTCAAATGAAAGTAAGTATATAGTACATTATAATACAGCGAATTGGTTATTTATTCAATGTAATCATCATTATTATCATCTTCCTCCTCTTCTTCATCTTCGTCATCATAATAATCGTCATCATCGAATTTTTCGTAATCGTTATTGTCCTCACCCATATGATTGTCATGATTGTCATGATTGTCATCTATAAGTCTACCTAATTCCTTATTCATATTTGATTGATTGTAGTCAACATTCTTCCTTCTGAGAGATCTAGAACCTGTATCATTCGATTGTATTGAAAATTGCTTCGTGGTGATTTCTAAAACCCAAGAGAGATAATTGAATAAGTTCATAACCGGTTTATATATCATTGAAGTAGAACGTATAGGCTTTTTTTGGCCAGAATCTAAAGATAGTCCTAATCTCATTGACAAATATTCAACAAATTCCCGGAGCTCTTCAACATTGGATGCAACTTCATAATAATAATTATTAGCAACTCTTTCTCTCCTGATTTCGGATTCATTATCAAATTCAACGCCATCGTTTGATAATGAATCATGTAACATTTGATGAACGTCTTGGACGTAAAGTTTAAATGGCGAAGAAAATGGCAATGAAAAGGTTTCCAGAAGCATAGACCGCATTTTCTTGACTGTTGAAAGCCCACCACTGTTACCACTAGACATTCTACATAAATAAAATCTACCAACATTAAAACCACAATCTCCTGCGAACATTTCATCTAACCTTAATCTCATTGAATGTTTAAAAGGATCAGATATAGGATCAACATATTTTAATTCAGTTAAGTCACTTTTTCGATTCTTTATTTTATTTTCCGCTTCTCTCTTTGCATCTTCACAATTTTTAAAACCCCTTGCCACTGACCTAGGAACATAGTAAGTGTCTTTTTCACCAAGAAGGTCTTGATTTTGTATACTAGTTGTAATGTATTCTCTAATTCTGTCAGATGTTTGAAATGACCATTGCATTAAGACTCTGATCATTATTAATCTATCAGGTGGCTCCAATCCATTTAATCCTTCCTGCTCAAAAGGAGAATAATAAAACGGATTAAATACCTTGTTTGAAAAATTTATATCATTATCCTGTACACCCAGAATTTTCTTATTATTATCCACTTTTATATGTGTTGTCCATTCTCTAGGAAGACCCAAATAATATGCCCTTGTTTTCAATTCTGAAATAGCATTTTCTTGAGATGCTATATCCCTTTTACGATTTAATATTAACGCCAACAACTTCAAAAATAATTCATTCATCGAGTTAGAAACCTCAATTTCATTAGAGCCTGGTTCTGGTTGCCGTACTTTTGAAACGAACTTGGAAGAAGAAGATGACCTTATAGTGTTAGGTAGACCCAATCCAAGTTCAATATTCTGGGGTCCTGTTAATTCAAAACCCAAGATTTCCTGAAATTTGCAAAGATATGATATTACGAACATAATGTCCTTGGCATACGGTGCTTCTGATATTGGAAATCCTAACGCAAGTTTTTCAGATGTAGCTTCAGCATTTTGTGAAGCTTCAAGGACATTATCGTCATATAAATCATAATATAGTGGAATTATTGGGCCAGGAAGTTGTCTAGTTACTTTATGACGATTGTTCCAAACAGTAGTTCGGCTACTTGAAGTAACCTTTGAGTTTCTTTTACCTTGTTTCCGTTTTGTAGGTATCTTTGGAAGATTTTTAGATGATTTGGTATTCTTTAAAGGAACAGAGACTTTTTTCTTCAGAGTCGTTGTTTCTTCTGCTTCTTCTGAAAAGGGTTCTTCCGAGTCTGAAACGATTTCAACTCCTTCAGTTGAGCTACCACCCTTATTTGATAAATCCTCTTGGACCATAATCTGGCTCTCACCCTCTTCGTTTGAATCACTATTGCTATCTTTTTCAATAGTATTTTGATCATTTGCAGATTCGGAGTTTGGTAATTCTGATCTAAGTTTTAGCTCCAAGTTAGATCCATTCTTGTTCACGTTAAAATTCAATAGAGACTGCAGTTTTCTTTTCCGTATAGATGAGGATGATATGCGACCCCTGGGATTCTTTCTTCCACCTTGCCTACCACCGCGAGAGCCTGGTCCTTCTAGTGGTAATGCATCCAATCGAAACTTTGAAAGAATTGCTTCGTTAAAGTTCTGGGATGAGGAGTCGGCTGGCGACGATAGAGTTTTCAAAATATGCTTTCGTGGTCTTCCTAATCGTTTAGTTTTCTCATTAGGTTTATATTCTACTAATTTCACAGCTGATGTAGGTTTTTCATCAAGAAGGAACTGTTCATCAATCAAGGCAGAACTCGAGAAGTCAGTATAATCTGGTTCTCCAGATAAATGATTAGTAGTTTCACTAACATGATCATTTGTGGCGGGATGATCAAAACCGTTATATTGCATCATATTCAATGCTGCTGCAGCAGTTGAACCATTATGCCCGTCTTGTGAATGATCTGCTACATATTCATTCAAGCGAAATACATTTCTTATAGATGCAGAATCATCCTGAACAGTGGATTCGTCATCAATATGATGATGAACCAAGTCCTGAGTATCTTTCCCTTCTCGATCAAGTGCTACCTGAAATAGCTCCAGATCAGCTATAGTTGGATCGATATTCTTGTCCATAAATCAAATTAAGTATAAATAATATGTTTTATGCTTGACAAAAAGGTTAATTCTATCAGGATATTCAAACGTAACGAAATTGACAATATACTTGATGATAATAAACTAATATGGTGGAATATAATATTTTTTCATTGCGACGCGTGAGAAACAGCTGCACAATGGATTCGAACTTAGGACTTTTTCTCAGAGTGGCCCATGGTAACTTTCCTTGAAGACTAACTTAGTCGTTTCCTCCACGTACTGTTTGCAACAAGTAATGTTAATCATCCTATCTATGTCTATATATTAAATTATCGTAATGTGGAATATTGCTACATGTATAAGAATTCGTATTCATCGTAAAGTCGTAGCCATCATGTGATAGGCAAGATATTGAGGCTAGAAGTAATATTACACAAAACCATTCAATCATATAAGAGATATAAAACGCGTCCGTAGTATCAATCAATTAATTCTTTAATCTAAAGATTAAATAATGGCAGAGTATGGTAATTATGGTAATTTTGGAGATGGGGGATTTAGTAGTAATCAAGATGTTAATGGGGGCTTTCTGGCTGATGTGAATGGATCTCAGAGACAGCAAGTTCGTTCTAGTCTCACACCTGTAACAATAAAGCAAATCAATGAAGCTACGCAACCAGTACCAGATGGAGAATTCAGGATACATAATGTAGAATTAAATTTCGTTTCATTTGTGGGTGTTGTAAGAAAAGTTGATAACAACACTTCTGCTATTATAATAAGTATCGAAGATGGTACAGGAAGTATCGAAGTCAGAAAATGGATAGACGACTCATCATCTAATGCTAACGAGGAATCCGAAAAATACGAACAGCAGTTGAACAAATACGTCTTTGTAAGTGGTGGACTAAAACAATTCAATGGTAAGAAAAATATTCAGCACGCCACCATAAGACCAATTACTGACAGCAATGAAATTTTATATCATAATTTGAGTGCTATTACTTGTCATTTAAAATCAAACGGCGTCTCAACTACAGACAAGCCTGTCGATTCCAAGGATGGCTTATTTGTCAGTGATGCCAATGGTGTGGAAATGCCGAAATCGATAAATGATAAGGCACTAGACGTTATCCGTGAATATACCACAACTATGCAAGAAGGTGTACCATGTCAATTAATTGCTCAAAGGTTGGGTATAACAGATGATGTAGCTCTCAAAATATGTACTGAATTAAGTGAAGCCGGTAAAGTTTATAGCGGATATGATGATACCTCTTTTGTTTGTTTATGATCAATTTAATAGAAATTTAGTTAAATTTATTAATACAAATTGTACTATATACAATATATGTTATATAGCTAAACTATCCATATTTTTATCTCTCGCTTGTGATTTATTTGAACTTAAATTCTTTGAACTAAAGAGGGCATTCCATAAATCAGAATTATCAACTTCCTCTCCTTCCCTACTATTTTTGGTCACCAAATGATCTATACCACTACTGGTCATAAGAGTCATAGACTCTGCAAGACTTAAATCTGCATCCTTAAAACTAGATTCACGAATGTCATCCTCATTACTATTAGTTAATAAATCCTGCTTTAAATACTGTAACCGTTTATTCGTAGACATCAATACAATATTCTCTTCGACAGTATTTTCAATCGCAAACATCCAAACAGTGGTCTCTTTATTTTGACCTATACGATGGATTCTGGAAATTGCTTGTAATTCTAACGAGGTATTCACCAAAGGCTCGCATAAGAAAATATGGGTAGCATTAATCAAGGTTAAACCGCTCGCTTGGGCTCTGGCATTCAAAAGAAAGCAAGTAATACCATTCATCTTATCCTTAAACTTTTCAACTGTGTCATATTTTGATCCACGTCTACCTGCACCTACCTCTGGAGTCAATGTCCCATGCGATGCTAAATAAGAAATTTCAGCAACCTGGAAAGCTGTACCTAATATATATAATAACTCCTGCCATTGACTGAAAATGACAATTTGAACATGAGGATTCTTACCCTTCAAGTATAAGACTTGTTTTACAATCATGTCAACCTTTGAGCTGTAGGAATTTTTTAGCAGAATGTTTTGAATTTCTTGGATTGTGGAACGGCTCATTGGTTTATAAATAGAATATAAATTAGAATGCACTTTATCGAACAAATCACTGTCTTGAATTTGATTTAATTTCAAATCAGGTTTATAATGAGTAAAATTGTATACAGTAGACATGCTGATAGAAGCTTTACACATGGGACAACTTCTACTATTCATTAGCCAATGACTTAAACAATGATTGCAATACTTATGTCCACATTGTGTTAGCGAGCCAATAGTAATCGTAGAGCGACATATAATACACATTAGTGATTCATCATCTTGGGGCTTTTCATTGAAATCAACTAAGGTTCTTAAATACCTAAATTTTGCAACTGCTTTATCCAAAGAAAGGTTATAGTTATTAAAGCTTTGTGAGAATTGAATGTACTTCGAGTGAATCATATCTGACGTCATATTGTCTTGGTTGAAAGAATACGTAGGTGGTTTAACACTATCAGAAATTTGCTGTAATTGTTTGAAATAATCAATCCTTGCATTGAAAACATAATTACAATTAACTGTGAGTTCACGAATTATTAGAGTATTTGCCAACTTCTGATTTTCAAAAATATTTCTTACTCTGCTTGCTAAAATTTCAAAAACTTCTGATTGTGCAGAAATAACTCTATCATCACCATCATCAGAATCAAGCTTCATGTCTAATTCAAAATCTTTCAATTCCAATACCAATTCCAGTAATGAATACTTAGTTCTAGCCTTTAGCGAGTTTTTCGAAATCAATAGATTTGTAATGAATTCATGGTCACTAACATTTTCTATTTCTAACTGTTGTGCTTGCTTCTCTTGGGCCTTCTTTATACTTGTTATTTTCTCAGATCCCTCATTTCCGATTAGCAAGTCGTTTCTATCATTCAATACTTGAGAAAGCACTATTAAAAATGATGATGCATGATCTTGATCATTTATAGATTCTTCGTATTCATCACCGTTGGGATCTTTATCTGATGTTAGCAAAGGTTTTGATAAAATATTAATTAAGTCTTCAGTCCAACGGTTAATTAAACTTGCCTGCTCATTAAGCCTATTGGCAATTGTACGAAGTTTATCTAAGAACACCTTAACTTTCATAGAATATGAAAGCAGACTTAAATATGTACTATCGATTAAAGGCAATAGCTTGAAAAACTTTCTAGAAGTTTTTGGTAACAACGCTTCACCTCCGTCTATGAACTCGCCATCTTTGTACCACCCTCTTGATAAAATTCTGATGTTTAAAACCTTCTGAACATTTGCTAATGAAGTTTTTAAAATAGTTTGTCTTATTGATTCTGCGAGGCTATAATACTGCAGTTCTAAATATTGGTATTTTTCAACATTAACATTAAGTTCGTTATCTAAACTTTCTTCTATGTTAGAAATTTCAGATTTGGGTTTAGTTACTTCTATTTTATACATCAACATGGATAAATCTATTGATTGCAGACATTTATCAAAATTCTTTAGATTCTCAAGCTCGTTGTATCCTCGAATATCTTTAATTTTTTGTTCCTTAATTTTCTGTTGATATTCCTCATTATAGCATTGGAAATAACATGATGCAGTTAAAAAATAAAATTTATGGAGTAAGATATGCCAGCTTCTTATACGCAATCTTATATTTCTTATTTTCTCAGAATATTTTTCTAAGTCGTCATTTCTCCCACTTTTAAGAGATCCTTCAAAAGTACCTATTTCATCATCATCAATATTTTCATTCAGAATAATATTATGCTCATTTCCATATTCTTTATATTTGGAAATATTAATATCTAATAGTTTCTGTAATCTCTTCAAAATTATTTCTGATTGCATAGCACCCCACTTCAAATATGACAAAGCAGAATCAGGATGAAAGATAAATTCCTCCAATTGTGCACAGTCCATATAAGATTGAACTATTGATCTTTCGGAATCAATAATACCTTCAGATGCAGTTGATAACATGTCATCTAATACATCATTAAGCGTTTTAAGCTGCAGAATTGAATTAACTCCACTATACAAATAGTGATTTTTTGATCTGTACTTTCTTGAAGATATATTTAACTTTCCGATTTGCGGATTGCAGCATATTTGTCTTAATCTGATAAGCCAAAGTCGCATATACGATAATACCGTTGGTGAAGGTTCCCAATCCTCAGAGATAGGATTACCATTGACATCGAGACAGATTGCTGATAAACACTCTTCCAAGATCAGATTATAGTTCTCTTGTTCTACAGGATTAAAAGGAAGGGTCAATAAAACTCTATGTTGCGGAGGTAACCGTATATCATCATGAACCATCGCCTTTGAATGGCGTAAGGCAACTGAAGTCCACAATTTTATAAAATCATTGTATCCATCATTAAAATCTTTCGAAACTAGTTTATCCCAACATTTTAAATTGTTATTGCAAAAGGGTTCAAATTTAAGAAAGTTTAAAATAGAATGCAAGTCAGACAAATTTTTTTTGATTGGTGTTCCTGATACACCCCATGCGTGAAACCTTGGAATCAAGGCAGAACTTTGGAATGCTCTTGATAATTTTGAGGAGACCATTTGGACCTCGTCTAATACTACTCTCCAAAATTGACTCAACATCAAAGGAGATTGGTAATCATTTTCCTTATAAATAGAAGGAATCCTATTGTGACGAAATGCCAATTCATATTCATCTAGAAGGATTCTCTCATAATCAGTATTTTCTTGGTTTTCAGTAGACTTTTCATTTGCGATTTTTGGCTTCTTCAATGGCAACGATAACTGAAATTTCATTTGGTATTCTTTTAGCAATTCTTCCTCGGTTAGATTACTCCTATCTCCTGATTCCTCTTCATATTCTATAGGTTCTTCCTCTATCAATTGACCAAATTCATCGTATTTTTTTCTATTTGGTCGATTTCTTGTAGCCTTCTTGTTTGCAGAATACAAAGCGTAATCAAGTTCTTTCGATATAGTAGAGTAAGTTGTAAAGACGACATCAAAATTCCTCAAATATTCAGATATTAAATATGCATTATTTTTGAGAGGTGAAGGGAACTTCAGAATTCCGCCGTAAATTGTAACCGCCAAAGAAGGTGCCAAGTTTACTATTTCTTTAACCCATTGTTTCAAAATCGAATCTGGTGCAATTATCAATGTAGTCTTTGACTTTGTTATTGTCTTATTTGATCCATAAGCATTTTTATTAATAACAATTTGTTCATTAATTTCTTTTAATGGTCTTGGGTTCATAAGAATAAGTGCGGTAATTTCAACTGTCTTTCCAAGACCCATTTCTTCTGCCAATAAACCCTTTGCAGGTAAGTGTTGTGGGTATGCCTCTTTGTCTGGTTCATTATAATAATTTATTAAGTATCGATAAAGTGACTCATGACTCATTAAATTTGCAGTATACTTATTGTAAAAATAAGTAATCTGATTCAACTCAATAAGGTCCCAACCAAAAGAAAGCTTGTATAATACTTTTAAGCACTTTTTATTTATCTCCTCGATCTTGCAATTATCTCCAGCATAGTTAGTTAACTCGTTTAACAAGTCTGTGTCTATAAGGGGTATCCGTTTACATCTATTATCAGACCAACAATATCTAACATTCTCCTTTTCCAAACACCAATTAACAGTCTTACGCTGAAATCGAAGTAGGCTGGTTTCCAACTCAGGCAATTCAAAGTCTTTATCAATGTGAGGAATATTCGCAATGTTCTCTGAAATAGTTCTATAAAAGAGTTCTGGAGAAATTGTGTTCTCTTTATCTTTTGCTTGATGGGTATCAATTATATTATGAGAATTTCTAGAGTTATCTATAATCACCAGTACTCTAGTTATAACATCGTGGTCAATTCTACTGAATATGCTTGGTTTAATTCGTATATCAAAAGTAATATCAATTATGACATTATTGCTAGGTAGATCAAATTCCATAGAAATCAGTGGTACTGTCTGGTAGATATGATTACGCTCTTTCCTTGAATTTGCCAAATTCATTAGACTTAGCTCATTTCTTAACAAATTCAAAACATGCGAAGACACCTTATTCATATTTAGTGAACAAATTAGTTGAGATTTTAAATTAGATATTTGCTTGTGTCTAAAATAAAGCAATGAAGTATTTGATTCATATTTTAATTTAGCTTCATCGAACTGAAATTTCAATTTGCCATCAACAGTGTTATCAAAACCATGAAGCACATTGTTGAATTCAAAAAGCTGAATTGGTAATTCAGATTCGACTCTATAAGTTTTTTGGACTAGTTTTACCCATTCTTCTCCAATCCCTCTCTTTAATGTGCCTTTTCTCCCGTGTAATGCATCATTAAGGTCACTATATTGTAAATCTGCGATCTCTAATAAATTTGCCCTCTTATTTGGTTTCTTCCTCTTTGCTGGATTTAGCTCCCGTAATTTATTTCTAATATCAGCATAATTCAATATATTGTTAAAATGAAACTCTATCAAAGAGCAATCTAAAGTAATGATATTATTCATTCAAAAATCTGATAAGGATAGCTAATCCTGGGAGGACGGATTAATAATCGTTTGCAGTAAGATTGATGAGATAATATGGAGTAAATGTCGCGAGTAAAAAGCTAACACTGATTTTCTCAAAAAAATATATTATATGATCGATTATATACTATTGCTGAAATAAAATACTCATAAAAAATTAATTATGTTTAACTTATCTAAAATATCATAAAAATGATTAATATAATGGGACATGAACATCAAATTAGGTTGCTTGTAACGTTATTTGTTTATTTTTTCTTCTTTCTAAAATCGAGGCAGCTTTCAAGTTCAAATCGTATACATTGTTATTTTGGTAAATAGGACCATGTTGCTTTTGAAATCTTGGAGCATGTCTACTTTCTATGACATAATTATTCGAATTGTCATTACTAATTACAGGCTGCGAAAATTTAGCATTATCTACTACACCTTCCTCGTCTTCTTCTTCCTCAACTAGACCACCCATTGAATTAGAATAATCCTTATGCAGATTTGCAGCTTCTTCACCCATTCTGTGCACTGCAGTAGATATGTCAAACGCTTCTTTCATAGCTGCAAGTGCTGGAGAATATAATTCTGTACTCCTCGTATATCTCTTAGAGTACTTAGGTACAGTATTAGTTCTTTGAGTGAGTGGAGAATTATTATTCTGTTTAGGAACAGGTTTACCGCTCAACATCCAAGGATCATTTAAAAAGTCATCAATTGTATATCTCTTTGATGGATCAACAGTAAGCAATTTAGAGACACAATGTCTAGCACTCTCCGAGATTTCATCCCACCATGGGCTTAAAAAGGTGTATTCTCCTTTGGCTACCTTCTCGGTCAAGGTTTCAATTCTTTCATCATAGAAAGGCGGGAAACCACAGAGTAAAGTATAAAGAACGCATCCCAATGCCCACATATCAACTTCTTTTGAATATCTCTCGTCTCTAACGATCTCTGGAGCGGTATAGCCAACAGTCCCACATGGAGTTTTAGTATTCTGTTCCCAGATTTGTTTGGATAATCCAAAATCAGCTAATTTCACCACGCCAATTGATCCACCCCCAACACCAGGAACAAACTCACCTTCATCCTTCTTAGTATTAGGATCATCCGATTTTCTTAATTTTGCAATAGGATTTAACGAAGGAATTAAGTCAATTGGTGTGTACAATAAGTTTTCTGGTTTAATATCTCTATGTACCACCCCAACTTCTTCATGCAAGTATCTAACACTCTTAGCAACCTGGGTTATAACATGACGGGATAAATCCTCGGAAAAATAAGTGAAATTAACAATAGCAGTGAAGATTTCTCCACCAGGTACTAACTCTTGAACAATATAAAAGTAATCATCCAGTTCAATAAATTCAATAAATTTAACAATATTTGGGTGATTTAATTGTCTCATAATAGTTGCTTCCTTGAAAACAGATTGTTTCTGAGCTTTATCCATTTGGAATTTTCTCAAAATTTTAATAGCAACAAGAGTATTTGACTGTATATGTTTGGCCTTATAAACCACAGAAAATGCACCTTCACCCATTTGTTCAAATAACTCGTAGTTTTCTAAGCTAGGGTATTTGTTTGTCTTCTTCCTTTGTAAGTTTTCTTGTTCTACTATATGCGAGGCTACTTCGTCATATCTTCTATCTTTATCATAATGCTCTCTTTTTGTCTTTTCTTCTAAGAATGATTTATCATTGCGCTTACGTGACGGTTCGTTTGCTAATTCACCTTGCCCATGAATATCATGGTAGTATTTATCTTCTAAGCTAAGATTTAATGCATCTGTACTTAAATTATCCTCATGATACTCGTACTTTAAATTTTCCTGATTTTTTCTGATATCATTCGCCTGTTTCCCCTGTCTAATAAACGCCTTTAAATTCTCAAACATTATAGATTAGTACCCCAAAACGAACAATGTCAACGAATAATAGCAAATGATAAAAATGTATCTCTATTCTTTTACAAGTACTCGATAGTTACTCAAGGTGATTTGTAATAATAAGCTATACAAGAATGTAAGATATTTCGAACATGGTGGAAGATTGATAATCATAAATGAGACGAACGACATTTGTCGTATTTGATGAATTCCATATGTATTTCGCGACATTTATATACCGAACTTTCGGCGAATTTACATCAAGTTTCATACATATTTGTTTATAACGAATATTTCCACATTATATCTATTTAATTCTAATGTCTAAATTACCAGCTATTGTTTTTACCGACTGGGACGGTACCGTTACTTTACAAGATTCTAATGATTTTTTAACCGAGAATTTGGGTTTTGGAAAGGAGAAGAGATTAGAAATTAATCAAGCAATCTTAGAGGAGAAGCAAACATTTAGAGACGCATTCAGAGTTATGCTTGAGTCTATTAACACACCATTTCCTGATTGCATAGACTATTTGCTTAAACATATCCAATTGGATCCAGGATTCAAGGATTTTTACGAACAATGTGACAGACGTGGCATTCCAGTTATTGTGGTAAGCTCTGGTATGAAACCTATCATCCACGCTCTTTTGAAGAAATTATTGGGAGAAGAGGCTGCTGGTAACATTGAAATCATCAGCAATGATGTAGAAGTCGACACTGAAACTAACAAGTGGCATATTGTCTATAAACACCCAGACTCTGGCTTTGGACATGATAAGGCTCAGTCAATTAAGCAATATTTGAGTATCCATGGTTACGATCAAAACACCCCAACTCTTTTTTATTGCGGTGATGGTGTTTCTGATTTATCTGCTGCAAAAGAGACTAACTTATTATTTGCTAAACATGGTAAAGACCTTATTAGGTATTGTGAGAGAGAAGGGATCCCTTACACACAATTCCAAGATTTCAATGAAATCCTGTCGAAGGTTTCCAACATTCTTTCTGGTGCTAGAACTATAGAGAGCTATATAGAGAACTCACGTTGATTTCGTAGTAGTTTATTTTTATATACACGAAATATTCTCGTTCCTTTTTCGGAAAAAGAAAAAGCCTTATAATTGTGTTATTCTATATATCACATACTTTTCTAATATATATTTATCTGGGAAATATATTTTAAATATATATTTAAAAAATGAATAATCCCATCTCCAGAGATGTTGGTGCGGGCAGTGTTTACACATTGAAAGAACCTGTTCTTATGAAGAATAAAATTATAGCTATCATGCGCAAGTATGGATCATTTATTGGTCCCGGGATTATGGTGTCAGTTGCTTATATGGACCCAGGTAATTATGCTACAGGTATAACAGCAGGTGCTTCAAATAAATATTCATTACTATTCATTGTTTTTCTTTCTAACGTCATTGCTATTTTTTTACAGAGTTTATGTATAAAATTAGGGTCGGTTACTGGATATGATTTGGCAAGGTGCAGCCGAGAATATCTACCAAAGAAGTTAAATATAGTGTTATGGATCTTAGCTGAATGTGCTATTATAGCAACTGATGTTGCAGAAGTCATTGGTTCGGCTATTGCATTAAATATTCTTTTGAAAATTCCACTTCCAGCAGGTGTAGTCATCACCATTGTTGATGTGTTATTCGTGTTGATTGCTTACAGAAACGATACCTCTTCGACTAAGTTTGTAAAGTATTTTGAGTATGCAGTTGCTACAATGGTTATTGTAGTGGTTGTTTGTTTTGCAGTAGAATTATCTCAATTACCAAAATCAATCCAAACTGTGCGTGAAGTATTTAGAGGATACGTACCATCTAAGGAGATGTTTGAAGGAAACGGCCTTTCTATTGCGACCTCCATTATTGGTTCTACAGTTATGATTCATTCACTTTTCTTGGGATCTGGATTGGTACAACCAAGATTAAGAGAATATGATGTCCAGCATG
This sequence comes from Schwanniomyces sp. yHRVM31, assembly GCA_030462985.1. NCBI lineage: Eukaryota > Fungi > Ascomycota > Pichiomycetes > Serinales > Debaryomycetaceae > Schwanniomyces > Schwanniomyces sp. yHRVM31. The sequence goes on along the minus strand of JAKVQU010000007.1, from coordinate 71,873 downwards.
GGCATGTGCATCTTGACAAAGCTAAAGACGAAATTTCGAAGGAAATATCGAAGGAGAAGAATTCTGTGGAAATTACTGAAACTGAAAAAGAAGCTAGGTATTTCTACACGTCTTATAGGCCCTCATATCAAGCTATAAAATACTGTCTCAAATATTCAATCGTGGAGCTTGTGGTCACTCTTTCAACATTTGCATTATTTGTAAACCTGGCCATCCTTATAATTGCTGGAAATACACTTAATAATACCCCACAAGCTATAGATGCAGATTTGTACACTATTCACGATTTACTTTCTACTACCTTAGCACCCGCAGTTGGTACTGTCTTCATGTTGGCTTTGCTTTTTAGTGGTCAAAGTGCTGGAATAGTCTGTACTATAGCTGGACAGATGGTAAGTGAGGGACACATAAATTGGACAGTGAAGCCTTGGCTCAGAAGAGTCATTACTAGAGGTATCTCAATTGTTCCTTGTTTAATTATCTCGTTGTGTATCGGAAAGAATGGTCTTAGTTTGGCATTGAATGTGTCTCAAATTGTTATTTCGCTTCTTCTTCCCCCTCTCACTGCACCTCTTATTTATTTTACCTGCAAAAAGTCAATCATGAGAATAGAAATTCCATCAAGTGAAATAGGCATATCAGTTTCGCAAGACGAAAATGCTGCTATTGCTGATTCTGATACTGAATCAAACTCATCGATTACCTACAAATACATGAACAATAGTTGGATTACTACTATTTGTGTCGTATTAATCTGGTTGTTTATTTCCGTTCTTAATATATATGCCATTGTAGAAATGGCAATGAATGGTATTTAAATATTCTCCCACACTTTATCATAGACCACTTTTATAGAACTGCATATAGATATTTCAATTATCGATTACGTAACATGATTATATTCCGCACTACGTATAATAGGGATTATCAGAAACTCCCTTTTGATGAATGTCTTCTTTAAACTTCCAAGTAGAGAAACGAATTGCAATATCAATCTGATAAGCAATCATCGATATTTTAAATACTTCATTTACGGGACGTTAAGCTATTATTCAATTGATACTTTGTCAAGTCATTCTTGTGAAGACAGGTGTTGCATTTCATCCAACTAAATAAGATTTCAACCCTGACAAAATACAGAATTACCATTCAATTAGCTATAAAGGTTTTATTTTACTATAGAACTTAGCATTGAATTTAATTGACTGTTATAAAGCTAGATTTTCGCAGAAGCACATATAAACACGAATTAATTGGACTAAGCCTGCCATAGTCCATAATTCATAGTGCAACTTTTCAGTATTTCATGCCTTCTAACTTTCTAAAGAAGCTTCATATAACTAAGCTGCATAATAGCACACATTCAGATTCATCACACTCATCAGAAAACTCGAAAAATATTTCAACACAATCAAGCTCTATGAACTACCAAACTACAAACTATCCGCAGCAAATGGCTCTGGAAGTCATGCAACCAAATTATGGTGTTCAGCAAAATACACAATTGGGCTATAATAATGTTCAACAACACCAACAACACCAACAACACCAACAACAGCCGCATGAACAACATCAACAACCTTCTCAAGTTTCCTTGCAACAACAAGCTACCAACGACGCTATTCAACAGTCATTGTTGCCACAACGTTCTACTGTTTCGAAGGGTAAATACTCTTTCAATGATTTCCACATAATGAGAACCTTAGGTACCGGTTCCTTTGGTAGAGTCCATTTAGTCCGTTCCGTTCATAATGGCCGTTACTACGCTATAAAGGTATTGAAAAAGCACCAAGTTGTAAAGATGAAACAAATTGAGCACACAAACGATGAGCGTAGAATGTTAAAGTTAGTTGAACATCCATTTTTAATTAGGATGTGGGGTACTTTTCAAGATTCTAGAAATTTGTTTATGGTTATGGATTATATTGAAGGTGGTGAACTTTTCAGTTTACTTAGAAAATCTCAGAGATTTCCAAATCCAGTTGCCAAATTCTATGCTGCTGAAGTCACATTGGCGTTAGAATACTTACACAGTCATGATATTATATATCGTGATTTAAAGCCAGAAAATATATTATTGGATAGAAATGGACATATCAAAATCACTGACTTTGGTTTTGCTAAAGAGGTAAGCACTGTTACTTGGACTTTATGTGGTACTCCTGATTATATCGCTCCAGAGGTTATCACTACCAAGCCTTACAATAAATCTGTCGACTGGTGGTCTTTAGGTGTTCTTATTTTCGAAATGTTGGCTGGTTATACTCCATTCTATGACACAACACCCATGAAGACCTATGAAAAAATTTTATCGGGAAAAATTCATTTTCCTAGTTTTATGGGTGCCGATGCAATCGATTTGTTGTCCAAATTAATTACTGCTGATTTAACTAGAAGATTGGGTAATTTGATCAATGGACCTGCCGATATTCGTAATCATCCTTGGTTCCTGGAAGTTGTGTGGGAAAAATTACTTGCCAAGGATATTGAAACTCCATATGAACCTCCTATTACTGCTGGTGTTGGTGACTCTTCCTTATTCGATCACTACCCTGAAGAAAAGTTTGATTACGGCTGCGAAGGTGATGATCCGTATGCACAATACTTCGCTGAATTTTAAAAATCTGTTGAGCCGAATATTGCATTTGTTTCCTGTAATATCTGTAGGGTCCATATGAGCTTTATAGTGAGTGTTTTTACACTTTGTTTCACGTAAATCAACTTTCATATAGTTACAATTTGCCAGAAAAATATAATTTTTTAACTTTTATTATACATAGTATTGAAGTCTAATCTATAATACAAATTTTGCGTCTTAAGGACGATTGGATATGCTGGTTGTGATAATCTTCTCAATCAGTACCAAGAAATAAAGGAGGTAATAGTGCAATACATAAGTTATTCATGTTCTGAACACTTTCTTACATTCTAAACACACATAGAACAAAATCATAGAGGTATCCTTTCTCCTCTGTTGCGATTGGAAAAACACGCAATCATGATTACCACAATCTGGACACTCTTTATCAGATCTAGGCAAAGTTGGATCACTACCTATATCTTGAACGACACCAGCTGTTTCACCGATATTAGTAATTAATTCATGTCTATACACTTTTGGATTTTCTGCCAATTCAGTGTAGTCACAGTTACGACACGAATATAAAAGTCTAGCATTATCTTTATCCTCCTTAGGATACAACATATTATTGCACTCTGCGCAGAATCTAAATGAAGCCATAATATATTCCCTCCAATATAATTGCGGTAGATTACAAATAAATCTTGTGTTCAATATATATCAGTTTATTAACTAGATTTACAAGTGTTGATACTTTGCTTAGGTAATGGTCCAGGTCGTGTTAAATACCATTTCTCACATTTTTCACCATTCAAAATTTTTCAAGTATCAACAAGTTCAAAGACGATCGCTGAATCAGTTGAAAGATATATCTTAGCAATGTCATTATTACGTCAAAGTATCAAGTCCTCATTGAGATTGAGCACCAGAAGAGTTTTCCCTGTTTGCGTTCGTTTCAATTCAACTGAAGCTGTTGCTGAAAAGGCCCCTGTCGACCCTAAGATCACAGCTATTGTTGACCAAATTTCTACATTAACCTTGTTAGAAACCTCTGCTTTAGTTACTGAATTAAAGGAAAGATTGAATATTCCAGATATCTCATTCCCAGCTGCAGGTGCTGCCCAAGCTGCTGCCCCAGCTGCCCCAGTTGAAGAAGAAATCAAGGAAGAAGTTGAAGAACAAACTATTTTCGCCATTAAATTAGAATCATTTGATGCCAAGTCTAAGCCAAAAGTCATTAAGGAAGTTAAGGGATTGTTAGGTTTGTCATTAGTAGAATCCAAGAAGTTTGTTGAATCTGCACCAAAGGTATTAAAGGAGAATGTCGCAAAAGAAGATGCCGAAAAGATCAAGGCCACCTTAGAAGCATTAGGTGCTAAGATCGTCTTAGAATAATTTAATTAATAATAGTTTGGACACGGTTTGCCCTTTCGCTATATAGTTCTTTCCCCATCTTACATTTGCACGAAATAAGATATATAATCCTTGTATATATGTTCATTATATCTCACTAAATAAACCTACAACGTAGATATCTCTTGAGCACTAGAATGAGTCTTCAAACTCGCTCTCTGATTTATCATATTCTTGTTGTTTATGCTGTCCTAACGGACTCTTTCGTATTACCAGATTTCTCTCTGAAGGTGATAATTGCGACGACCGATTTGATTGAAAAGAATTCAAATAATTATTATAACCTCCATGATATCCTCTATCTATGGATCTGGTGCTAGGAGCACGAGATTGTGCTCCTTTGATTACATTTTCAAAATCCTGGGCAATTCTATTGATTAATTGATATAATTGTAATGGTAGCGCATCATGATACTGCAATTTGAGCGATTGGATTAAATTATCCACTGCCATTAGTGAATGGGTCAATGCTATTCTCTGATCACGTTCAATATGGTTACTAATACGTAATTCCTCATGCAATTCATTTACAAATTGTTCCAATCTGTATGCTAATCGGCCATCAGATGAGCTACTAGTAGTTATATGACTTGAAACTGGCATTTTATTTTGTGTATTTATATTCATTAAACCATTCAAGTCATGACTGAACCGATTATATGTATACTCACTATATCTTGATCTTCTATTTTCCTCCATAAATACACACTATCGTTATCTAAGCTAAATTGTGGGAAAAAAAAAATAGCTGAGGGTCTCCAGAAAGTTTGATAGCAAGCTAAATTTATGGAATAAATCATCTAAACAATTTCCAACTAGTATGATATAGTTATTATAATGCCCATGAAAGAAAAACGTAAACATGATCATTCGTTATCCGAATTAGGATTAGAGCATCATCGTTTTACTACCAAGAGTGAGATAAAGCCATGGCTTAAGAAATTTTTGCTAGTAAAAAGAGGAATAAACATTGTTATTGAACGATCTGATTCAAGTAAAATAATATTCAAGTGCAAAACTTATAGGAATCATGCTAGTGATTTGAGAATGGAAAATGGTGCAATCAAACGAGGTAATTGTCCTTTTAAGATACGGGCTAATTACTCCGTACGAAATAGAGTGTGGACATTAGTGGTGATTAATGATCTGCATAATCACGATATAGAGACAAGAATAGATAACGAGAATAAGATGGTGGATATAAGAAATGGTGGGCTTGATTTAACTGAGGGAAACAATATAGAGAATACATCAAATTATATGAAAACCTCCAAAGACGAGTACGGAAAGCTAACAGACTTGACTTCCCACGTTGAATTTCCAAATACTGTGTGCTACCATGATGATATAAATAAAGCTGGGAGTGCGAGAATAGATAATTTTAGGCAGCTGGATTTTGGACCAGAAAATTCTGAATATAAGGGAACCAGAGTAGACAAGTCGAAGCAAGATAAGTCAAAAATGGGCAAATCTAAGTATGAACAAGTTAATTTAGAAAAGCATAATTTAGAGATATCTATACTGGATAAATTTAAATCAGAAGATTCCAAAGCTGACAAGTTTCATTCTGAGAATTCAAATTCTGAAGGGAAAATGTATAGACGCAAGAAAAGAAAGAAATCAAAGTCTATGGATATTCATAATTTTGATAATATTATAAAGTATTTGAAGCAACAGTTCCATTCTTTAATAGAGAATAATATCTATAAGAATGACATGTATAATGAAAATGAAAAGGGGGACTTGTTCAAAATGTTCCTCTCTCTGATAAATGAAGATTATAAGGATCAAAATTTAGATAAATTTCATTTATTTGATACACACCATGAAACTGAAGGGGGAATTGTAGTGCATGAAAACTCACAGACACAATCCTCGGGACAAATGCATTCACCAGATCATGTGCAAGCACTGGTACAAGCTCAAAGCAAAACGGGTATTAATACCTGGCTAAGTACTCCAAATACTCCAAACTATGCTCTGCTTAATATGAATTCAGCTTCCAATACCAACTTGATTCCTCTATCCCCATTATTGAATGACGCGGAGGCAGAATATCAAGATTCCAATTCTGCAAACGTAAGTCAGGGTATTGATTCTTTCATCCATTTGCCAGGGATTAATTTGAACGCAGCCATTAACCAGAATGCGGTATTGACAAGTAACCAGATGCTGCAAATTCAGAACCAGGCTCAACAACTTCCTTCTTTCAATTTTATTCAAAACCAACTTCCAGCATCTCCAAATGGCATCAATACAACAGCATCTTTATTTGGTAATAATGTCCTAGGATATTCATCCTTAATTCCGCCTATCAATAATTCTAATTCAATGACTTTAAATCCTCTGCATCTTCTAAAGTCTTCTGCTAAAAATGCCAGCCTAAACCATAATTTGAACCAATCTACTTCCTTGAGTGAATTTAGAATCAATAATTCTTCCATTTCCACTACGAGTAATAATGGTCTTCTGACATCTCAGTCACTCAATTCAAACCATATGTCTTCTCTTAATACTGGTTTATCTTCTCCTAATAATAATACAATAAACTAGCTTCCTAATTATATAAGGATATCATTTAATAAGATAGATATTTAAACCGCAGGCGGAATATAGCTTAGAGAATCTTTATAGTGCTTAAATAGAATTGCGACTTTTTGGAACATGCGCATCAAACTACAAATTTACAATTTTGAAGTGGCCATTTATCGGTTAATTATTGTAATAATCCATAATATTTAAACAATGACAGGCATTGAAAACATCTTCAAGAAGGATGGAACACAAGATTTAGAATTATTGAAAAATTCCACGTTGCTCATTCCTTCAATTTCTATAGGAAATATCCCACAATTGACAATTGATATCTTGATACATACACTTGATTTTGAGCTAGTAGGAAGACTTGATGATACCTATTTGTATCCTTTTGTTTCACCAGTAGATTACACTGCAGAGAAGTTTAAGAATGGGATTTCTACTGCAATTGAAGTATATTATAATGCTAGGTTAAACATTTCGTTAATTCAGCAAAGATCGCCTATTATTCCTGGTTTTACAGAAGAATTCACTAGCAAGGTTATACTACCATTTGTGACATTTGCCTCCGTCTCAAAGATACTAATCTTGGATTCGTCAGATGCTGGTGTTGTTACTGACTCTCAAGGTGGCAAAATTGAACATTTTTCAATTGAAGATCTTTTAAAACGTAAGTTGGATAGTTTGAGTATATCAGAGCAGCAAGATATACAGGGGTCATATATAACATCTACATTTTCTAAAAGCTTGATAGATAATTTGAATACTTCTCATGCTTTGGGTAGTATTGACATCAGTGCTTTGGTCGCATACGTATATGAAGGTGATAATTTTGGTGATAGTGAGGTATTTGCAAATAGACTAATCGAAATATTAGGTATCGATAAGGTTACTAAATGGTTAAGGCCTGTTAGTTGGCTAGGAGTTTACGGTGATCGTCCAATTCCTAATGCAATGGAGGAGGGTTTATTCGGTTAGATACTATTGATAAGTGTTCTAAATATGCTAAATATTAACCATTCCTTTCAGACATTCTTTGTATATAATCACGAATTCCGATATTTTCAATTTCATTTCCAAGTTGCATTTCCAAATTTGCTCCTAATGTAGTGGTACTCAATGGACTGGTATTTTGCGATTCATTTGCAGTTTCATTTCTATCATTACTGATATATCCTAAGTTTTTCATAAAGGTATCAAATCTCAAGTCATTCACGACGAAATCTGAATCAAGCATAAATGAATTTAATGCTTGATTTGGAGGTATTTCTGTAGTAGGCTGAAACTTCACTCTTTGGGCATTATCAGTTGGATTATTAGGAACGATAGTATTGTGGAATCTGTTACCAAATGGTGCAACATTCAGAAATTGTGTATTATAAAATGGCATGAATCCTTGTCCTTGAGCAGGTAAGATATTTTCCCTTTCATCTCTTGTTGGTGGTAATGGTAATGGTGAGGGTGTTACTAATTGTGATGGATTCATATTTTCCCTCGCAAGAAGTGGAGGTAATTGCGAAGGTGTAGATAAATCTTGAATATTGCTAGAACTTGGAACAGAGGATTCTAAATTGGGTAATTCATAAGGTTGTTTTTCTTCTCTCATAATTTTCAAAATGTCCCAAGAAATCGATGCTGGGATTGATGTTTGAGTGATCCTCATGAATATGCTCTCGACTTCTTTACAGTGCTTCGCTATATCATTCTCTTCCAGTGACAACATTTCTGGATAATTTATTGCCATTAATAGGAAATAATCAATAAATGGATAGTACTTCAAATTTTCAAGATTACTAGAATTTAAAATTTGTCTGATAGTCAGCACGGCACTTGTATAATACTGATCTCTAAGTTTGGCGATGCTTATATTAATCCAGTTTGATGCTCCATTCAAATGATAAAATCTAACTGCTAGAATACACCAAATCAAACTCAGACATAAGTGTAATAATGCAATCATTGGAGGTAACTGTGCAATATTAGAATAATAATTTAATTGACAATGGTTAGGAAGACCCAGTGTCCACTCATCAAGTTTTCTTTTAAAAGAAGATAGTGTGTATGTGTAAGACTTGTCACTTCTTGCCTTGTATCTAAATGCATCGAATTCATCTCCTTGTCCATCATCATTAATATCTATAGTACATGTAATTGATAAATTAAGAATAGAAATAACTTCAATAAGCTTATTGTAAGTCAGTAGACATCTCCCACTGTCAAGTTCAATAGGATTTACAGAATGTGCTATTCTCCAATGTTCCCATTCCTCCCATCCATCTTCGTTAATTTTAGGTACTGGCCAATCAGAAGATTTAATATACAACGTTCTCCCCAATCTAGCTGCTAAGATAGTATTTACCACATATACTGATGACCAAGTTCTTTCCCAGCCAAGACTATCCAAAATTTTACTTTTATCTTTTGGTTTCTTATCTTTCACTATATTATCAGAAGATTCATTCATTAACCTAGCATCTAAAGCAGATCGTGCACCAGAGCAAATAAGAACCCAAGAGTAATCCCATTTGCCGATTTGATAGTAAAATAAACTAAGTAGTACGCTTGTCTGTATTGCTTCAATAGAATTATCGGGTGAATTTTCTAGTGCCATTATTGCCCTTTTAGCAAATAATTCAGATGATTGCTTACTTGAAGACAAAGTATATGATGCACATTCCCCTAATGCTATTACTGCCCACAATAATGCAACCGTATTACATTGAGAGGAATCAATCAGTGAAATATGTACGTCAAATGATTTAAATTCATGTAGTTTTCTGATAATTAAAATTCTATCCACCAAAGGTATCCAAGAATGATAAATTGTGAAATATCTATTAATTTGTTCTCTAAAAGATTCATTAAAAGCAAATATTTCTCTTGGTAACTCAACCATTTTAGTTTTACAGGCCATTATTGATGCAGAAGTAATATTGAAAATGGAGCCAATCCTAAATGGATCAGATTCATTTAAATTAATTCTATTCTTGTACTCCCATATTGATTTAGAAGTGAATCCGGATATAGAAGTGTAGTTTTGATCATCTTTCAAAGCAGAATGTTCTAAGTTATCAGTGGAATTATGACTGGCAATAATATTAAATTTATAAGTATTAGAAGAATTGAAATTGATTTCGTTTGTAAGGTGAGAATCACTTGTCACGTCAATTGATTGTGATGGATTATAGAGCTGAGTAAAATTACTGTTGCTTTGGGTAGAAGAGCTTATGCTTTTAGTGTCCAGAGCAGATGGAGATGTATTGGATTGTGATAAAATTCCTCCTATAGAATTCTTTGCTTCGTGAATAGCAGGGCCGTGGTTGGCAATAAACTGGTTTATTACGCCTGCAAGTGAGCTGGATTCCCATACTGACTGCAATCGTCCAAGGCTCCCAATAAAATCTTGTGACTGTGGCTGATTAGTTAATAATTGAAATATGTTATTTTCTAGTCCTTTGTCAGGCGTTTTTTTTAATAATTCAGATAGTAGTCCCTGAAGAAGGATCACTTTTTTTTCTAAATCATGTGTATATCCTGTGGGCAATCCTCTTCGTTTTGTTGATTCTGTATAGGTACAAACCTCTGATGCAGCGATACATGTGGAACATGAAGGTGTAGCGCCGTCACATTTGGCCTTTTTAGAGCGACAATAATTACAAGCTTTTCTAATCCGTCTCTTTTTGTTTGTTTCTTGAATATCTTCAGTCTTTGGCATTACTTTCTTAACTCAATATTCTTGCTCTATTATCATTAATATATTTGATTCGATTACGCTTGGCTCATTACCTATAGTGAATTTGACCCCAAGTTTCAACCATCAAAAATACCTTGTACTACAATTCAAAATATTTTAGGATAAATCTTTATCCCGCGTTTTTTCATGGAGCTACGAAATAACAAAATTGTAACCCAAAGAATAAATATATAGTTATGCAATGCTTACAGTTCAAATATATATGTATATATCTGTATATACCAGTAGCTTTGGGGTCTAGAGTTACCTAATTATAGATATCTCGAGAGCCTAAGTGAAGATATTTCCTTTTTTTACCTGGCTTGAAGCACATCTGCAACAATCAAGAAGTAGTTCTTTTGTTGGATAATGTAATTCTTTATATGTTGGTGTACATTTCATATCCTCTTGTATAGTTAGTTTACGCATTCGATCAATTTTCTAAATTGTCTAATTGCATGAAATAAAAGTAGAATAACGTCACTAATTATAAAGAAGATTCAAACTGTGCAGTACACTTTGTCACGGATAAGATCTTAATAATCGACATTTAACTCTTCTAATTTTTGATTATAATAGTGCTCATAGTTTGAGTGGGGCTTTTGTGTAAAAGTATTGAAAGACAGAACTCTGGGGTATCGAAGTCATGTATCAACGATTGAGAGTAGGCGGAAAGCTGTTTAAGCTGGTTTCGGTAAAAAACTTAAGCACATCAAAGATAATTCTATCTGATGAAGTAAGGCCTGGGATGGAAGCCCAAGTCAAGAGAAATCCCCATAGAGACTTCAATGCTGTAGAAAAATCAAGGCCGTCTTTTAAAAATGCAAAAGAGTGGGAATACTCTAAGTCACCAAATTCTGATTGGGTACCTGGTAGTGGTGCAAGCAGTGATGAATGGAAGAAGCATAAGAAATTATCGATCGATCCATATGGAGAAAACAGAAATCCTGTTGATAATTATAAGACTTTGATTAGTGCTATAGTCCCTAGACCAATTGGGTTCATTTCGACAATTAGTGCTGCCGGCGAAAGAAATTTAGCTCCATTTTCTTATTTCAATACTGTGAATCATGATCCTCCAATTTTTACCATTGGCTTTTCTGGTGGTAAAGGTAACCCTAAAGATACTTGTCGTAACATTTTAGAAACTGGTGAATTGACTATTAATATCATTAGTGAATGGTTTGTGGAAGCAGCTAATTTCTGTTGCACTAATTCACCTCATGGTGTTGATGAGTGGAAATTATCAGGTTTGACACCGGCAAGATCATCAAAGGTTAAGCCAGCTCACGTTTCTGAGTCTGCCTTCTCTGTAGAAGCTGTTTTAATTCATTCCCATGAATGGAATTCTAAGAAGAATCCAGAAAAGGCTACAGGTACTTTATGCATTGTTGAAGGTGTCAATTTTCATGTTAGGGAAGATGTCATTAATAAGGAGTTGAATAACCTAGATATTAAAAAGCTCAAGCCTGTTTCCAGGCTTGGTGGTATAACCTATGGCAGAACTGTAGATGGATACGAAAAACCAAGACCTGACTTCGACGCAGATATAATGCAAAAAGAAAATGTTGCAAAGCTTATATCTAAAGTTTGAGATGTTTATTTTTGTGTCAATAGAGTAATGTTACTTAGATGTTATTTAGAACATTTATTTGTATTTAGCTTGAATTTTTAATTTTTTAATTTTTTGAATAAAATACTCCAAAGTTTAATTAAATAAATTATTTTAATTCACAGACATTCATTATAATATACCCTGAAATATAACGAATCCTTCTTAAAAAGGGATTCAAGTAACATTCCTATGTAAGCCTAAAATGTTTTTATTAATGCTTCTTGTTGTTGCTGCTCATCATATTTGCTCATATAATTTTTTCGTAGCACATTTTGCTTTACTATAAATCTTATAGCGGTGGAAGTGAGCTGTCTTCTGATAGTATATCAATTTGACTCTATTTATAGCTGTTCTTGAGCATTATTTGTTGTATAGTTATAACCGAATTATTGCAAAATCATTCTATCCGGCATATAAAATTTTAACTTTAAATTTATTGTGAAAAAAAGAGATGAGGTTTTCAATATCATACTAAAATTGACTTATACTAGGTAATGTCTGTTGTTGGTTCTTTAATATTCTGTACCGATTGTGGTAACTTGTTAGATTCCGCTGGTTCTAAAGAAAACATTGAATGTAAAGTTTGTACTAAGTTATATCCAACATCCAGTTTTGCCAACTTAGAAGTTGTTACCAAATCCTCAGAAGATGCATTCCCTTCAAGTTTAAAGATGAAGAGATCTGTTGTGAAAACTTCCCTTAAAAAAGATGAATTAGATGAAGGTGCTACTATCAAAGAAAAATGTCCAAAATGTGGTAACGAAGAAATGCAATACCATACGTTACAATTAAGATCAGCAGATGAAGGTGCAACTGTGTTTTACACATGTACTAGTTGTGGATACCGTTTCAGAACTAACAACTGATCATCAGCCGTCATTTATATATCTTTCATTTCATACATTTGTACTATATATTCGCATACAAATATATCATAATATTATATATTACATGCTTTCTGTATTCATTAATCTTGTATATATTTCAAACAGTGAAACATCAAAAAATTTAGCTTAAGCCTTAATGGTGGCGTATTCTATGTCATCAGAGTTTTCATATTCGTACATATCCAAGGCAACGATGGCAGAGTCTCTGACAACTTCTTCCTTGTCGTTCATGAAAGATTTTAACACTGGTAAACATTCTTCAGTAGCAATAGATCCTAATGCTTCAGCAGCTTCGTGTCTGACCATACCAGCTTCCCTTTCGTCTTTCAAAACCTTGATTAAAGATGGGACAGTTACTGGATTACATAATTGTCCGAAAACATAGGCGATTTCGTGCTTGAATAATGCAGAGGAGTCGTCAAAACCAGTGGCTAATGCTAGACAAGCTTCATCAGTACCTAAATCTCTTAATCTGAACATAGCTCTGTATCTTTCAAATAATGGGGTATCTTGGTCGTTTAAAACCTTTTGTAATTTTTCAACTTTGTCTTCCTTACCAGTTGCCATAGGAGGAGCAGGATCAATAGATTCATATAAAGAAGTTTCTAACCTCTCTGTCTTGGCTTTTTCGGAATTTTCCCACTTGATTCTTTCAATAGCTAATTCACATGTTTGTCTAATTTCGATTTCTGGGTCATTTTCGAAGTAGTATTGTAATAAATCCATAGAGGTCTTGTCTCCTAAAGCACCGATGGCTTCAGCTGCTTCGTGTCTAACCATACATTGTTGTTCTTTTGATTCCAATACTTTTCTTAAATATGGAACTGCATGAAGATTCTTAGTTTGTCCTAATACATAAGCGACTTCGTGTTTTAATAATTCAGAGCTATCTTGGAAACATTCAGCAATGTATTCGATGGCCTTATTGGCCTTTTCTTGGTCTTCAGATTCAGCACCAGTACTCTTGAGGTTGAATAAAGCTCTAAATCTGTTGGCTAAAGCTTCCTTTCCGGACTTGTTAACCAAAACATCTCTCAACTGTTCCAAGTTGGCAGTGTCAACATTAATTTCTTCACTCATGTTTTAATATTTTTATGTAAATTAGTCTTATCTGATGGGAGAGAAAAAAAAATTAGATGTACGTTATCGGTTTTAAGATGAAGTAGAAAAAAATCTCGGTCAAGAAAAAAAATTATGATGAGCATTAGAAATCAGCTTATTCTGGTCTCAGCCTTACATAGAATTGATACACTTTTAGATCTATATTATTATAATTAGCATATCTTGATAATTGTTGAATATAGTAGAATACTTTGCGTATTAGATAATGGTCTAGATAAGTATACAATGGGCCCTATTATTTATATATCTTCTATATATCTTTATTATAATGACTCCATTTATGTTGATAATAGAGAATATTCTTATTAAGGTACTTACACGAGTCTCCTATATTTTCCCTTCATGGCAATATAGTAACCTTGTTTCCGTTGCTTATTTAGCAATTTCTTCTAGACACTTTAAAACTGGCTAGACCAGAATGCTTACATAAGACATACTTAAGTAATTACAAACTCAATTTTACGTCGATAAAAATTAAAGGGACGGTACAAATGATTCTGTATTATAATTTAGAATTCAAGTATACTATACCAGGAAGAATATGTTGTGTTATTGATTTCAAATGTATTAATTGGATCAATAAACTAGCTTATTAGATATGGTTTTGTGTACTGAAAATAATGACACAAAAGCGAACTAAGAATTAATTACTAAAGGATGCAAAACTTAGAAAGTAAGACTTGTGCGATAATAAATTAACTATTTTGCCGTTCAACTTCGACTTGGATGGATTAAGCATAATATATATTTAAAAGAAAGCAAAAGGAAAGTCGTAAGAATGAATTGTGTTGATGAATTGTACTGATGATTCAAGATGAAATTTCATTCACCCTTACAATTTTAACAAAAAATTAACCACAAGATTAAACTCACGTATTTATCACAGAATTTTCTAACTATTTAGCGTCCAGTTTAATGCAATATTCCATTGTATAGCTTCATTTCTTCCCAATGTACTTTAAGATGGGCTCCAACTCTTCTAGAAAGAAGGCAATAGCACGACCATCTATCTGCAGTACCATATGCATTTCACGCGATTCAGTATGAACAAATTTATTGAAAAAGCTTAATACTGGCAACAATTTTAAAAGGATAATAACGTAATAGAAAGATGTCAGGACCTCCGGCTGGTATGCCAGATTTATCTAATGCAATCGTTGCGCAAGATGAAATGGGAAGACCATTTATTATTGTTAGAGACCAAGGTACTAAACAAAGAAAGCACGGTGTCGAAGCCACTAAATCACATATCTTAGCTGCTAGATCAGTTGCTTCCATAGTAAAGTCTTCATTGGGACCAAGAGGTATGGACAAGATTTTAATAAGTCAAGATGGAGATATCACCATTACTAATGACGGTGCTACCATTTTATCTCAAATGGATGTTGATAATGAAATAGCTAAGCTTTTAGTGGAGCTTTCTAAGTCTCAAGATGACGAAATTGGTGATGGTACCACAGGTGTTGTTGTTTTGGCTGGTGCATTGTTAGATCAAGCTTTGGAATTGATTGATAAGGGTATTCACCCAATTAAGATCGCAAACGGTTATGATGAAGCGTGTAAAATCGCATGCCAACAATTAGATAGAGTGGCCGATGAAATAAATATCAATAATGAATCCTCTGACACTAATCTTCTTAAAGCTGCTAAAACCTCTTTAGGTTCTAAAATTGTATCTAAGTCTCACGATAAATTTGCCCAAATGGCAGTTGATGCTGTTTTAGCAGTCGCTGATTTCGAAAGAAAGGATGTTGATTTTGAATTAATCAAGATGGAGAGTAAAGTAGGTGGAGCACTTGAAGACTCATCTTTAATCAGGGGTGTTTTATTAGATAAAGATTTCTCTCACCCTCAAATGCCAAAGAAGGTTGAAGATTGTAAAATTGCCATATTAACATGTCCATTTGAACCACCAAAGCCAAAGACTAAGCATAAATTAGAAATATCTACCGTTGAAGAGTTTAAGGTTTTACAAGAATACGAGCAAAAGAAGTTTCAAGAAATGATCGATCGTGTTAAAGAAACTGGTGCTAATACTGTTGCGTGTCAATGGGGTTTTGATGATGAAGCTAATCACTTATTATTAGCTAACAATTTAAATGCTATCAGATGGATCGGTGGTTCTGAATTGGAATTATTAGCCATTGCCACTAATGGTCGTATTGTTCCAAGATTCGAAGATTTGACTAAGGAAAAATTGGGTAATGCTGGTGTTATAAGAGAATTGGAATTTGGTACTACCAAAGATAGAATGCTTGTCATTGAAGACTGTAGTAATACTAAAGCAGTCACTTGCTTTATCAGAGGTTCTAATGAAATGATAGTGGCCGAAGGTATAAGAGCCTTACATGATTCTGTTTGTGTTGTTCGTAACTTAATTAGAGATAATAGAGTAGTCTATGGTGGTGGTGCAGCTGAATTAACCTGTTCTTTAGCCGTTAGTGATGCTGCTGATAAACAAAAGGGTATTGACCAATATGCATTTAGAGCTTTTGCAACTGCCCTAGACACTATTCCAATGACTTTAGCTGAAAATTCCGGTTTAGATCCTATTGATACTTTATCCAACTTAAAATCCAAGCAAGTAAATGAAAGAAACTCTCATTTAGGTGTTGATTGTTTGGGTAAGGGTACAAATGACATGAAGGAATTATTTGTTATTGATCCTTTAATCGGTAAGAAGCAACAATTATTATTGGCTACACAATTAACCAGAATGATATTAAAGATTAATGATGTTATTATCAGCGGAAAGGACGAATATTAAGTTTAATATATTTTTGTATAGTTGAATACCAATCTCCATATATATAGTAGAATCTAATTTACATAAGTCGTGCGTGTGCTAGGATTTCTCACCTCCTTTTGATTTTCAGACCTCTAGTGATTATTGTTAACTAGAATAACCTGGATCTTGAGTAATTGATTGGAATTCCTAAGTCAATTTCTAATTTCTACTACATTAGATTCTTATTTCACACGTTATATTATATTGATTATAATTTAATTCAAAATGGCAAGTATGGGAACTCCAGCTGTTGTCATGGACAATGGTACCGGTATGACAAAATTAGGATTTGCAGGTAACGATTCTCCATCATTTGTATTTCCAACAGCAATTGCCACAACCACATCATCTTCTAAATCAGGCAAGTCGTCTAATAGCACATCATTTTTAGCCTCCAAAAGAGGATTAGAAGATTTGGATTTCTTTATTGGAGACGAAGCAATTAGTGCATCAACAGGGGCAAATTATAATCTTTCCTATCCTATGAAACATGGTCAAATTGAAAACTGGGACCATATGGAGAGATTTTGGGAAAACTCCATTTTCAAGTACTTGAGATGTGAACCTGAAGATCACTACTTTTTATTGACTGAGCCTCCATTAAATCCTCCAGAAAACAGAGAGAACGTTGCAGAAATTATGTTCGAATCATTCAATTGTTCTGGTTTATATATTGCAGTCCAAGCAGTTTTGGCATTGGCAGCTTCCTGGACATCCTCTAAAGTCCAAGATAGATCCTTAACTGGTACTGTTATTGATTCAGGTGACGGTGTTACCCATGTTATTCCTGTTGCCGAAGGTTATGTCATTGGTGGTGCTATTAAAAACATTCCATTAGCTGGTAGGGATATCACCTTGTTTATTCAATCTTTATTGAGAGACCGTGGAGAAGCTGATACTTCATTACAAACTGCAGAGAAAATTAAGCAACAATTCTGTTATGTTTGTCCTGATATTGTAAAAGAATTCAGCAAATTCGACCAATACCCACAAGAGAAGTTTGCTCAATATATAGTGGAATATGCAGACAGAAATAAGGTGGTTGATGTTGGTTACGAAAGATTTTTGGCCCCAGAAATCTTCTTCAACCCAGAAATCTGCTCTTCAGACTATTTAACTCCATTACCAACTGTCGTTGATCAAGTTATACAGTCTACTCCTATTGATGTACGTAAAAAATTATACAAGAATATTGTATTATCTGGTGGTTCCACAATGTTTAAGGATTTCGGTAGAAGATTGCAAAGAGACATAAAATCGTTTGTCAACGAAAGAATTGAAAATAGTGAAAGATTAAGTGGTGTTAAGAGTACCGGTGTTGATGTTCAAGTTATTTCCCATAAGAGACAACGTAACGCTGTCTGGTTTGGTGGTTCTTTGTTAGCACAAACTGCAGAATTTAAGAGTTATTGTTACACCAAAGGTGATTACGATGAATACGGTCCTAGTATTGTTAGAAATTTTTCTTTATTCTCTGTTCCTTAATCTAGCTTTAGTTCTCTATAAAAATCAAGTTAGATCTTCACATATTTAGTAATTAGAGAGTAGTGCGATTTACTATTTTTGATACAAAGTATGACAAAAATTGTTGATAAGAATCAAAAACCCGTACATACAAGTTATAAGGATATCCAACTATGTCCTCTTCGCAACCACAAATTGTAGATGGCATAGCTTTAAATCTGGTCTTTAATGGTTTAAGATCCAATAAAGAAGAAGAGAGGAATAGATTTGCTTTAGAATTACGAAATTACTTGGCCACTATTGCTAGAGATCTCCCTCCAGAGCAATTTAATAGATATAATAATGATATTAATAAACAGATATTTGAATTATTGCATAGCAAGGACAATAACGAAAAGCTAGGCGGAATTGCAGCTTTGAATTCGTTAATTGATTTTGACTCAGGTATTGGTGAAGAAAATGCCACCAAAACTGCCAGATTTTCAAACTATTTAGGGTCTTTGATTTTATCTAATGATTTGACAATTATGAAGCAAGCCATTAAAACATTAGGAAAGTTAGCAACACCGGGTGGTACATTAACTGGGGACTTTGTTGATTTCGAGGCCAAACGTGCCATTGAATGGCTTCAAAGTGATACAAAACAACATGAAAATAGAAGGCATGCTGCCATATTAATAATTACAGCATTAGCTGACAATTCACCGACACTAATATATGGGTTTGTCAACGAAATTCTTGAAAATTTGTGGATCCCATTAAAAGATCATAAATTATTAATTCGAATTGATGCATCGATAACTCTACTGAAATGTATGTCAATTATATATAACAGAGACTCAACTTTAAGTCGTTTCTGGATTAAGAAATTGATAGACTTGGCCTCGAGAACTCTCGAACAATCTGATGATAATTATATTTCTGCTTCCAATGAGGCTATTCATGGATCTCTCCTAATTTATGGGGAATTGGTCAAATATAGTAATGATAAATATATTGTATCTCAGTTCGATACAATTTACGAAAATACGATATTATACAAAAATCATAAACTTTCTATCATTAGACAAGAGTTAACACACATATTTCCCTTACTTTGCAGGGTAAACCCTGATTTATTTGTTGAGAAATATTTGCATAGGACTTTATATTATTACTTGTCACAGTTGAAGAAATTGAAGAATCAACATAATGAGGTGTCGAATTCAGATAAAAGTGCTATTTTTAAAAGTATTGGGTTAGTTTCTCTTGAAGTTGGAAATCAAATGGCAACTTATTTAGATGCCATCTTAGACAATATAAGAGAAGGGTTATTATTTGATGGATCTAATCTGATTTTGTCTAATACTTCAATCAACGTTGCACCAAAATATAGAGCCAATAAAAAAGAGATAGAGCCAGCAATCTTCGACTGCATCAGCAAGCTCTCCATTGCGGTTGGACCTGCTCTTACAAAGCATTTACAGAGAGATATACTAGATATGATGTTCAAGAACTGCTCCCTATCTATTCATATGCAAGAGGTTCTACAGACTTTGATAACTAACATTCCTATGCTTACTGATGTCATAAATATGAAGCTCCTAAATTTATTAAGTTTGGTATTATCAGGAAAAGTCTTTCAACCTCCCGGATCTCCTCATGGTACTATAAGTGTTGATAAGACTTTATCAAAAGAATATCGGTCAATTATGATTGCAAGAGATACTGGCGTGAGCCCCAATAGTTCCGAATATGAAGCATTTGATAGCGCAATACTAATTCAAGCATTGAAAATGTTGGCGTATTTTAAATTTGAGAACTATCAATTAAGTGATTTTGTCAGGTATTGTACTATAACCTATTTGGAGCATCCTAATCCTAAAGTTCGTCAAACGGCAACAGTTACTTCTTGTCAAATTTTCATCAAAGATCCTATATGTCAACAAACAAGTGTGAATGCTTTGAAGGCAGTGAACGAAATACTTGATAAATTGTTATCTATATCCATTACAGATCCTATACCAGAAATAAGACTTGAAGGGTTAAATTGCTTAGCTAATGCCGGCAATTTTGACCCACAGTTATCCCAGGCAGATAACGTAAAATTATTATTCATCGTTTTGAATGATGAAATCTTCAGCATCAGAAAAGTGGCTATAAAAATATTAGGAAGATTGTCTTTTATTAATCCAGCATATATTATACCGTCTTTAAGGAAGACATTAATTCAGTTATTATCAAGGTTAGAGTATTGTAACACGAGCCGCAAAAAGGAGGAGACTGCTATTTTGCTTGCCTTATTAATAAGCAACTCGAAGGAATTAACTAGACCTTATGTTAAACCAATAATAGAAGCATTGTTACCTAAAATAAAGGACACAAGCTCTTCGGTCGCGGCAAGTGCAATCAAATGCTTAGGAGAACTAGCAGTAGTAGGCGGAGAAGACTTAAAACCATTTATTCCAACTTTAATGCCTTTAATTTTGGACACTTTCCAAGACCAAAGTTCTTCTTTTAAAAGGGACGCTGCGCTTAAAACTCTTGGTCAGTTGGCAGGCTCATCTGGCTATGTTATCCAACCATTACTTGACTATCCTCAATTGTTGGGAATGCTTGTTGGTATCTTAAAGCTGGAAACGTCTCCTACGATTAGGCGTGAAGTAGTTCGTTTACTAGGTATATTGGGAGCCTTAGATCCCTACAAACATCGAGAAGTAGAGCAAAATTCAAAGAGTATCCCGGTTGAGCAAAATGCTCCTCCAGTTGATGTAGCATTATTGATGCAAGGAATGTCACCTTCTAATGAAGAATACTACCCTACAGTTGCGATAAACAATTTGATGAGGATTCTTAAGGATCCTTCATTAAGCACTCATCATAATAAGGTAATCCAGGCAATTATGTATATTTTTCAAACATTAGGATTAAAATGTGTTTCATTTTTACCTCAAATCATCCCTGGTATTATTAGTGTTATGCATACATGTCCACAATCAGTATTAAAGTTTTATTTCCAGCAGCTTGGTGTATTAATATTGATTGTCACTCAGCATATAAGACCATTTTTACCTGAAATATTTAAAGTGATAGAGGAATTCTTTTACATCAACTCCAATTTAAATATCCAAGTTATTATTATCAATTTGATTGAGTCAATTTCTAGAGCCTTAGATGGAGAGTTTAAGATGTACTTACCACAAGTTTTATCTTTGATTTTGAGTGTTTTTGAAGAAGACAAATCCCCTAAAAGAGAAGCATCTTTACATGTTCTTAGAAGTTTTGTTGTATTTGGAAGTAATATTGAAGAGTACATTCATATTATAGTCCCAAATATTGTTAAGATGTTCGAAGATGGTCCTACAAACTTAAGGATTGCAGCAATAGAAACAATAGGAAGATTATCAAGAAATGTGCTAATGAATGACATGGCTTCTAGAATCATACATCCAATAATTAGAGTATTAAAACAAGGTACAGATGACGTGAAAACAGCTGCGATGAATACCTTATGCTATTTATTGCTTCAACTCGGAACTGAATTCAGTGTATTTATACCTATTATAAAAGAAATATTAATTCAACAAAAAATCCATTCAGCAACTTTTGAGCAGTTGGTAGGCAAATTGATCAGCGGTGATCCATTGCCTTCATATTTGAATATATATAAGGATTATGATACTCTTCACAATACATTTGATGCTTCGGATATTGATATGCCTTCCAAAAAGCTCCCCGTAAACCAAGCTGCATTGAAAGCTGCTTGGGATACTAACCAACGTAAAACTAAAGAAGATTGGCAAGAATGGATAGGCAAATTAAGTAAGGAACTTTTGAAGCAAAGTCCGTCTCACGCAATTAGAGCATGCGCTGGTTTATCATCCGATTATTATCCGTTAGCCAAAGATTTATTTAATGCAAGTTTTGCAAGTTGTTGGAGCGAATTATACTCTCAACATCAAGAAGAGTTAGTTGAATCATTTTGTATCGCCCTTTCCTCACCAAACAACCCACCCGAGATACATCAAATTTTATTAAATTTGGCCGAATTCATGGAGCACGATGATAAGTCATTGCCTATTGCAATAACAACATTAGGGCAATATGCGCAAAGATGTCATGCCTATGCAAAGGCTTTGCATTATAAAGAGCTTGAGTTTTACGAGGAGCCAACTACTCCAACAATTGAATCCTTAATCACAATTAATAACCAATTGCAACAATCGGATGCGGCTGTGGGTATTTTAAAACATGCTCAATTACACCATGACCTCCAATTAAAAGAGACTTGGTTTGAAAAATTGCAAAGGTGGGATGATGCTTTAACAGCTTATAATGAGAGAGAGATTCAAGAACCTAATAATATGGAAATTACAATGGGTAAAATGAGATGTTTACATGCTTTGGGAGAATGGGAGAAATTATCTGAGTTAGCTCAAAGCAAATGGAACAACTCATCGAGTGATATCCAAAGGAGTGTTGCTCCATTAGCAGCTGCAGCCGCATGGGGTCTTGGTCAATGGGATAGAATGGATGCATGCATTAAGGTAATGAAGAAAGAGTCTCCAGATAAAGCTTTTTTCAATGCTATTTTAAGCTTGCATAGAAATAATTTTGAAGATGCTTCTAATCATATTTTGAAAGCTAGAGATTTGTTAGTGACAGAGATAACGGCGCTTGTAAGTGAAAGTTATAATAGAGCTTATGGTGTTGTGGTTAGAGTTCAAATGCTTGCAGAGTTGGAAGAAATTATCAAATATAAATGTTTGCCTCAGGGTTCTGAGAAACGTATTGTTATGCGTAAGACATGGAATTCTAGATTATTAGGATGCCAAAGGAATGTTGATATTTGGCAAAGAATGCTTAAAGTCAGAGCACTTGTTATTAAGCCAAAACAAGATATGGAAATGTGGATCAAATTTGCTAACTTGTGCAGAAAATCAGGAAGGCTCAATTTGGCAGAGAAATCTTTGAACTTTTTATTAGAGGAAGGATCTCCAGAAAACCCATCTAGAGCACCACCACAAGTTGTGTATGCACAATTGAAATACATGTGGGCCAAGGGCCAACAGAAAGAAGCTTTAAGACACTTAGTCGACTTTACTACTAGAATGTCTCAAGACTTAGGTTTAAATCCTAATGATTTAATTACTCAACCTTTGCCTTCGGAAGGCCCAGGAATTCCTAAACATGTTGAAGAGTATACTAAATTACTTGCAAGATGCTTCTTGAAACAAGGTGAATGGCAGATTGCATTGAATAATAATTGGAGAACAGAAACTTCAGAGATTATATTAGGTGCATATTTATTAGCAACGCATTTTGATGGAAAATGGTATAAGGCATGGCATAATTGGGCATTGGCAAATTTTGAAGTTATTTCTCTTTATAATCAGAGCGAGCAGAACAGTACTATAGAACAAAATGACCAACTCAATAATAATAATTCTAATAGCGGAGGGAATAACGAGGAACAGATTCCCAAACCACATATTATACCTATGGATGCAATTCAAAGGCATGTCATACCTTCAATCAAGGGTTTTTTCCACTCTATTGCACTTCTGGGTTCAAATTCTTTACAGGATACTTTAAGATTGTTAACTTTGTGGTTTAAGTTTGGTGGTATTCCAGAAGCAGCTCAAGCTATGAATGAAGGTTTTAATATGGTTAAAATAGATAATTGGTTGGAAGTTATACCACAGCTAATTTCCAGAATTCACCAACCTAACCCAATTGTCAGCACGTCATTATTTGGCCTTTTAACAGATTTAGGTAAAGCACACCCTCAAGCTTTAGTGTATCCATTAGCGGTTGCTGTGACTTCTGAATCTGTAAGCCGTAAAAAAGCTGCAATGTCTATTATTGACAAAATGCGTATCCATTCCGCAACATTGGTCGATCAATCTGAATTAGTGAGTCATGAGTTAATCAGAGTTGCTGTATTGTGGCACGAGCAATGGTATGAAGCATTGGAAGATGCGTCAAGGTTATATTTTGGGGAACGTAATACGAATAAGATGTACGAAGTTCTAGAACCCTTACATTTAATGTTACAAAAAGGACCTGAAACTATGAGAGAATCGTCATTTGTCAATGCTTTTGGAAGGGAATTGTCTGATGCATATGAATGGGTATTGAATTTCCGCAGAACTAGGGATGTTACTAATTTAAACCAAGCGTGGGATATCTATTATAATGTTTTCCGTCGTATTAGTCGCCAATTACCTCAGTTACAAAGTCTCGAATTACAGTATGTTTCTCCTAAATTGGAAGAAGCACAAAACTTAGAATTAGCTTTGCCAGGTACATATCAAGCAGGCAAACCTGTAATTAAAATTGTTAAGTTTGACCCTACTTTTTCTGTCATTTCATCGAAGCAAAGACCAAGAAAAGTATCCATTAAAGGTAGTGATGGTAAAGATTATTTCTATCTTTTGAAAGGGCATGAGGATATTAGACAAGATAATTTAGTCATGCAATTGTTTGGGTTGGTGAATACCCTTTTAGTTAATGATCCAGAATGTTTCAAGAGGCATTTGGATATTCAACAATATTCAGCTATACCATTATCACCGAAAGTTGGATTACTTGGTTGGGTGTCTAATAGTGACACTTTCCATGTTTTGATTAGAGAATATCGTGATTCGCGTAAAATTCTTCTAAATATCGAACATAGAATAATGTTACAGATGGCACCTGACTATGATAGTTTAACCTTGTTACAAAAAGTGGAAGTTTTCACCGGAGCTTTGGATAACACGAGGGGCCAAGATTTATATAAAGTATTATGGTTAAAATCAAAATCTTCAGAAGCTTGGCTTGATCGTCGTACAACTTATACGAGATCGTTAGCAGTTATGTCAATGGTTGGTTATATCTTAGGTTTAGGTGATCGTCATCCATCGAATTTGATGCTTGATAGAAGTACAGGTAAAGTTATCCATATTGATTTCGGTGATTGTTTTGAAGCTGCAATACTTCGTGAGAAATATCCCGAAAAGGTTCCTTTCAGGTTGACCAGAATGCTTAATTATGCTATGGAAGTTAGTGGGATAGAAGGATCCTACAGAATAACATGTGAACATGTCATGAGAGTTCTTAGAGATAATAAAGAATCGTTGATGGCAATTTTGGAAGCATTTGCATACGATCCTTTAATTAATTGGGGTTTTGATTTCCCAACTAAAACTGTAGCAGAGGCCACGGGAATTAAAGTTCCACAAGTCAATACTGCTGATTTATTAAGGAATGGACAAATTGATGAACAGGAAGCACTTCGGTTAAACAAACAAAATGAATTAGAAATTAGAAATGCAAGAGCTGCTTTGGTTTTAAAGAGAATCACTGACAAGTTAACAGGTAATGATATTAAGAGGTTAAAGGGACTCGATGTTCCAACCCAAGTTGATAAACTAATCCAGCAAGCAACAAGTGTGGAAAACCTATGTCAACATTATATTGGATGGTGTTCTTTTTGGTAGCTACATTAGTTTTACATGTATATTTGTATATTATAAATGCAATTTTATTAATCTATGCTATTTTTTTGGAGGCACTTGTAAATCCAATACCCTTAACTGAAGTTACAATATAATCTTCTTCACCAGGATTCATTTCTTCTTTAAAGAATGCTTCTGTACCAAAAACTTCCTTAATATCACGCAAATACCAAATGAAATTTTCATCAATTTGACTTTTATGTAATTTCAATCTCCCAACATCTTCTTTACCAATAGTCATATAAACTAAACTTAACAATATTTGATTTCTTCCAATTACACACGACTTGGTCAACTCATACAAAAGTTCATAGGCAACTTTCTCACCAAGATCTTCAGGTAAGGATGCCGCTTGGCCAACACCTTCTGCTAATATTCTCCATCCTTTTTTCAGTTCAGCGACTAAACATACGCCAAAACCTGGTGATTTTCCGGAATTATCACCTCTCCATGCATCTGCAGTAATGTTGACTTCAACACCCGTTGGCTTTAATACTTTCCTAGCAGAATCTATTATTCTATTAACAACCGAAGGAGAAACTCTTGTACAATATGCTACACCTCTAATAGCAGATATTTTTGCTGGTTCGAGTGCATGCATTGTCAATGGTTGAGGAATCAATGAGTTACATAAGAGGTGGACTTCACCACCTCCTAATGGAGGTGCACCTCTCTTTAAAATCTGCAAAGATATTTCTCTCACCCCAAACTTTTCCATTATTGGTAATAACCCCCATTTTATAGCCTCAAGACCAGCATCTTTTGTAGAATCGGCAGATGTTAACCCTTTAAAAATTATTGAGAATTTTTTCTTCGAAAATGGTGCCAAATATAACATGGATTCTATAAAATAACCTATTGGCTTTGAGTTTGGACAATTATGAGTAACCTCCCCACCAATAATAATACCAGGTCTGTACACCACAGTTGTACCTGTGTATGATATCTCTATGTGCGCACCATTGGTGACTGCGTCAATAAGTCTTAAGAAAGAAACTTCGTAGTCTTTTAAACCTGGATTCAAGTCATCGGAACGGATCTTGCAAATTTTTATTGGTTTTCCAGAAAGCGTAGACAATATTAAGCGCAATCTAAAATTTCTATGCCCTTCAAATGTAGTAATAGCTTCCTTTCCTGCCATGTTTATATACGAATATGTGTTTTTGTAGGATTTATTATTCAACTATCTAAAAGGTACATACAAGATTTTTTTATTTTAAGAAAGGCATCGATAGTCATGTGATTATAATTTTGGTTGGGGCACGTACTGTATTTTTGATAATCAAAGAATCAAAGAAATATCAATACCTAAAAGAATTATTAATTATTGAAGAATCTACGGAGCTCAGTAATAGTAATAAAGTATAGATGTCCAATACTGAGGATAGCACTTCACCGGTGCTTAAAAGAGAGTTGGATCAGGGTACTGAAGATAATAATCAGGTCAAAAAACCAAAAACAGAGGTAACTGATGACCAACTCAATGACATATTTGATGGCCCAATTCCTGGATTAAATAGCAATGATACCGGCCTTGGAGATTTTGATACTATCGGTGCCAATCTGAATATATCATCAAATAATATTGAGATTGATTTTGATAATTTGCCCGTGAATATTTTGGAATCTACGAATACAAATGGGTTCCCCAACACAACGGATGCACAGAAGTCTGGAAGTCATACCCCAGGACTGCAAACATCAGGTATTCATAGTGATGTGAACAACTTAACGTCTAATGCCCCAACACCAAAACCATACACAAACATTGACACTTCTCGTAGAGGTACACCAATGGGAAATGAAGCTTTTTCGCTGAATGACACTAACGACATAAAAGCTAATATTAAAACTGAACCATATCAAAGTGTTCCTATAAATAGAATGAATCCACTTGTACAGCAAGCTCATGGAATACAAGGTTTGAATACCTCTAATATAGACAGGCCCACTTCAAGTAGCAATAGCAATGCAGCAGATAAGCGTCCATTTCATACCAACGATCCGTCTAAATTAAATGATGCTATAGCTGCTGCTGGGGTTGATATTCAGCATGAAGAAGAAATGTTAATGCAAAATCAATTAAACTTCAGACATGATGTAACAAGAGAACAGAAATTACTCATGAGAAGTCAAAAATCCCCTTCATTCTTAAATTCATATCATGTTGCTTCATTCATGAACAAAATAGCAAAGGAAAATGGAGTAACCCAGAACTTTTTGGAAGACCCAGAACTTTTAGAATTGATGTCTGCTTCATGTGAAAATTGGTTATCCCATATTATCACCAAAACTATAATTTTATCACGCCATCGTAGACGAGGAATCCCTAACTTAAATAGCAAGGGGAAACAAACTGGCTCAATTCAAAGATCGGAACTTTCTAAAGAGTTAAGAAATCTTGCCAATAAACAAAAAGAACTCGAAGAGAAGAGAGTAAACAAGAGGATCATTCTTGGCTTAGAGTTGGGAATAGGTTCTGTAAATGATGACGACGCTGGAAGTGGAAAAGCTGGAGCTGAAGAAACACTCCATAGAGCTGCTAATGCTACTGCCGCAATGATGACAATGAACCCTGGAAGAAAGAAATATTCTTGGATGACTGCAAACTCTAACTCCACTGATGATAAGAATGGGAGTGCAGAAAGATCTACTGCTGGAAAGCAAAGTTCTATTATATCTGTTAGAGGTGATAATGGATTACGTTTTCGTGAAATAAGGTCAGGGAATTCGGTTACTATGAAGGATCTTTTAGGTGCAATTGAAGATGAAAGAATGGGTACAGAGAAAGCTATCTTGAAAGGATACGCAAAAATGAAAGACTAGATATATCAGATTAATACTACCTATACTCTATAAGAATGTTCTTAAAATTCCTTTTATGAATATTTGTCACTAAAAAGTATGTACATTTTGCATATAGAGGCAACTTGCCTTTATTTTTGTATGGCATCTAAAATATTGACGTGCGCGTCGCAAATAAGTAAACAGTAGCATTTAGATCAAAACATTTCTAATACTCTATAAATGATACTATAAATAACATACGAATTTAATAATGGAGTTTAACTTATCATCATACTTTAACGGGTTTGATGTGGATAAAGAATATTCTGTTGATATCGATGATGTTGACGCCAAGTTAGAATCGATCACTAACTCATTAGCAGAAAATCCGGAGTCCATTAATTACAATCCTGAACTTCTAGAGGATTTACTAGAACTAATTCACGGATTCAAGAAACTAGATGCTAGACAACAGAAACAGATATCGTATTTGATTACGTCGTCATTTAATGCGATTGGGCGTCAATGTTTAACAGCATCAGAGCAGGATGATTTTATTGAGTACGTGGATAGCTACAAAATAGTCTTAGAGAAATATGGATATTTGATGTTTGTTTTGCTTAAGTTCTTAAGTAAAGAAGACAGTCCAAAAGCTCACGTTTCAGGTAGAACTAAGATTTCAGAAAATAGCGAAGCAGGTTTGAAGTGGAGTGCAAATTGTGTTCAAGTAGAAGACTCTTTGGTAGCAATATCTACAATCTTGAAAAATGATCTTTCAAAGTTGTTTATCACTACACCAGAAAGGGACTTATATCTTGAGCTTTTTATAAGGCCAATAATTAATTTAATGGAAAGCCATGAAAGACTAAAAGTAATTTCGATTAAAGTACTTATATTCAAAGTGACTGCATTAAGCGTTAAATTTCATGGCCAAACTAATGTTATACAGCATTCCATTATACAATGTCTTACATATTATGTCCATCTTCCAAATTATATGGCTGAACTTTTGCATTACCTTGACCAACAATATTCATATCCACATTTGACAGAAGAAGTTTTAAGAGAGATCTCACAAACACAATTCAATTCTAACGATACAAATGGACCAAAAGCTATATCTGAGTTTTTAATTAAATTATCTGAGTTAAGTCCAAGGTTAATTTTGAAACAAATCTCATATATTTCTCAATTATTAGACAACAGTAACCAAACATTAAGATGCTCTGTGGTTGAAACCTGCGGTAATATTGTTGTAGATATAATAAAACGAGAATCTGATTTAAATTCCTCTTCTGATGAGTTCAATGGATTTCATCAAATAGATGGTCTTTTAGATCTACTCCAAGAACGTTTTTTAGATCAGAATCCTTATGTTAGGACAAAAGCATTCCAAGCATTGACAAAAGTTTGTAGTTTACACGTAAGACTATCTGCAAGAAGACAAGTCTTGATGGGTTTGTGTGTCAGATCATTGGATGATAAGAGCACGTTGGTAAGAAGAAATAGTATTAAGTTGATGTCTAAATTGGTTTTAACCCACCAATTCACTACTTCAAATGGTTCACAGCTTTCATATAAGTATTGGAAAAAGCAATTGGATGAAGCTGAGGCTGAACTAACTAAGTACTTACCTCTTTCCCCTCAAAAGAAGAACAAAGACAATAATGCAGACAAGGGCAATCAAATGGACGTTGACTCAGATAATGATGACAATTCGAATATTGGAAATGATGACGATGAAAATAATGCAAGTGATGATTCTAGTGTAGACCATGATGAAATTAATGCTTCCATGATAGAGCAGGAAAGAAATTTACCAGAAACAAATATACTTTATAGAGCAAAACTCCAAGCAACATTTTTCCGAGATGCAATAGATTTTATTGAAATGATACAGGCTGGCACAGAAATTATTATGAAATTACTCTTCTCGAAAAATAGAAATGAAGCATTGGAATCAATGGATTTTTTAGTTTTGGCGGATGCATATGGAATTGATAATGCTTCCAAAGGAATTCGTCAGATGTTACATCTTGTTTGGATGAAGGGAACTTCTGACGAGGGTAAATCTGTGCCGTCGCATTTAATTGATTGTTATAAAGATTTGTTTTTGGTAGCACCTAGTAATTTAAGTGGGGTCGAACAAGCTATTTATATAGCAAAGAATCTAATTGGTTTAACAGTATCAGCATCAGTGACTGATTTAGCATCTTTAGAAAAATTATTAGGTTTCATGTATTTGGAAAACCTTATTTCACAAGAAGTTATTAAAGTTTTATGGCAGATATTTGGTTACGCTGACCAGAACAACAGAAATTCAGAATTTGGTAGAACGCAACGCTGTGGTGCAATTATTATTCTTGGAATGCTAGCGCTTGCAGACAATAAAATTTCATTGAAAGGAATAGATTCGTTATTGAACATTGGTTTGAACGAGGAAGACTTGACTATTTCTAGATATACATGCATTGCGCTTCAAAGAGTTGTACCCAACGTTTCCAAACAAAATCAAACTGGTCAGTTTAAGCTCCCAAAAGAAGTGGAAGTTATTGAGAAGCTCATTCAGGTATCCTTAGCATATAACGAAAATCCGGAATGGTATGGGGTTGCAGAACAAGCCATCGGTGCAATTTACCAAATATCAACTGCCCCTGATGTTGTTTGTACTAATATTTTAAAGCAAAAGTCTGTTGATGTATTTAAAAAGAACCAGGAGGGACATCTGCAATTAATTGGATTATCACAATTATTATTTCTAGTTGGACATATAGCTATCAAAACGATAGTTCATTTAGAAAAACTTGAAGCCGATTTTAAGAAGAAAAAACATGAAGCTGAAACTAGGAAAAGTGGCCAAAACAACGAAGATGATAATGATAATGAATTAGAAATGATTGGAGGGACTTCTGAAGATGATTTCACTGATGTTGTCATTCAGGTTAGAGAAAGAGAATTATTATACGGTGAGAAATCTCTTCTCGCAAGGTTCGGTCCTCTTGTAAGGGAAATTTGCGCTAATAATAACTCATATAATAACCCCACGTTACAAAGATGTGCTGTTTTATGTTTGGTAAAATTGATGTGTGTATCTTCTATTTACTGTGAAGAGAATCTTCTGTTATTATTGGTCATAATGCAAAATTCTCCTGACCCGATTATAAGATGTAATTGTGTCCTTGGACTTGGAGATATGGCCGTTTGTTTTAATAACTTGATTGATGAAAGTACAGATTATTTATATAGCAGACTTACAGATGATAGTATAATGGTTCAAAGGACTTGTTTAATGACGGTTACTTTCCTTATTCTAGCTGGTCAAGTCAAGGTTAAAGGACAATTATCGTCGATGTCCAAATGTCTAGAGAATCCTGATCAAGGAATTAGCGACATGTGTCGTCTATTCTTCACTGAACTTGCTACAAAAGATAATGCTATCTATAACGGATTTATTGATATATTCAGCGGTCTTTCCAATGACGATACCCTATCTAAAGACTCTATGAAGAGAATTATTAGATTTTTAGTTTCCTTCATAGAAAAGGAGAAGCAGCAAAAGCAACTAGCGGAGAAACTATTGATTAGATTGTCAAAATGTGAAAATGAAATTCAATGGAATGATATTGCGTTTGTATTAAATACCATACCATATAAATCTGAAGCAATTACACAAGCCCTTGATGAAGGTTATAAAATAGCTCTGGCTAGAGAGTAAGAATTAATATACCGCTTATATAGGAGAATTGATTATCATACCTGTAAGTTAGTGCCATATGTTATAATGTATAATTCTTCGTCATTTGAATAATTAAGTCTTGTCAGATACGTCTTGACTTTTCAGTAAATTACAATGCTAATATATAAATAATTTTACATTTTATGAATACTTCAGTGTATTTTATTATGTCCACACTTTGTCAACAACTTTACTCATACTTGTCTAATAGTTGACTTATTATAGTCAAAATATAATTTGCTGAATGTTTATTGCGACGCAAACTAAATGATGTCATGTAACTTTCCAAATGGAATTGATTCTGTAAAGTCCGGATAAGCTGATAATCGTTACATAAAATCAAGAAAAGTAAAAGCTAGGTATATTCTTTAATGATCAATCTTTCGCAATAAAAGATAGAGATTTTATGGATCTCTTAAGTAATTTAGCAATAAATCCTTAACAATCCATATTGATATTTATGAAGACTAATAGATTCTTATGATTAATTACGATATAAAGATGGCTTTTATAGTTCTTGTTGTTCTGTCTTACTTTATTTCTTTTATTATAATCCGGATTTTTTATTTTTCATCGAAATTATCAAGACTTACGAGATCTGTATCTCAGCTGCTTAGATACTTGAATATTCGGGGTTCTGAATCCTTATACGAGGTTTTTATAACTATGGAGTTCGGCATTCGTGTTTTGATAATTTACACGAGCGGAAGAGGCATCATTTGCACGTGATTGAGGATTGACATGGAGAAATAAACTATAGAAACCTTATATTCAACAAGGAGTAAGAGAAATGCAATTTATTGAAGATCGAATACTTGATTTTAGAGGATTACTTGGGTTAGACGAAGTAAGCGCAAAAATTTTTATATGTGCGCTACTTTCATTTCCCTTCAGTGTTATCTTTAAAAGATTACCTGATAAACAATATGCATTGAAGAATTTCTACAACATCGGTGTCTCAGCATTCTATGTCTTTGGAATTCTTAATTTGTATTCTGGGTTCTTAACTTTGTGTATTTCTTCATTTGGGTGTTATTTCATAACTAGATATGTAAGAATTCCTGCTATGCCTTGGATCAACTTTATTTTTTTAATGTCCCACTTGGCGTATACCCATATCCACACTCAGTTTTTTAACGTTTATGACCCAAGCAAAGTAGATATATCTGGAGCACAGATGGTTTTGGTTATCAAGTTGACTTCATTTGGGTGGAATGTGCATGATGGTAAGCAGCCAAAAGAAACATTGACTCCCTACAACAAAACTAGAGTAATCAAGAAGCATCCAAATATTTTAATGTATATTGGATATGTTTTTTTCTATGCTACCTTCCTTACTGGTCCTTCATTTGATTACGCTGATTATGAAAGGTTCATGTATGGTACATTGTTTAGTGACGTTCCAGATTCTAAGAGGCCAGGTAAGACGAAGCGTGCTATTCCTAGAAGTGGTAGAGCTTCATTGAGGAGAACTTTACATGGATTTTTCTGGGCTTTTATCTTTTTGCAATCTTCAAAATTTGTTGATTTGGGATATGTCTTAAGTGGTAAGTTTGTTGAAGAACATGGATTTATATATCGTATTTTCTACGTTTGGGCTTTAGGGTTTTCTTATAGGCTTAAGTACTACACTATTTGGTTAATTGCTGAAGGTGCATGTATTTTATGTGGTATTGGGTATAACGGTTATGACAAGGTAACTGATTCATTCAAGTGGGATAGAGTTAAGAATGTAGATCCATTTGTATTTGAAACTGGGCAGAACGTTCATGTTTGTTTAGAAGCTTGGAATATGAATACGAACAAGTGGTTGAAGAATTATGTATACCTCAGGGTTGCCAGAAAAGGTAAAAAGCCAGGCTTTAAGAGCACTTTGTTCACGTTTACAACAAGTGCATTTTGGCATGGTACTAGACCCGGATACTACCTAACATTTGTGGTGGGTGCGTTTTTACAAACTGTAGGAAAAATTTATAGAAGAAACTTTCGCCCAATGTTTATTAAAGAGGATGGCAAAACTCCAACTTCTACAAAATGGATTTACGATATTACTTCCTATCTTACTACTCAATTGGCATTTGGATTATTTGTGCAACCATTTGTCATTTTAGATTTCAGGAAATCAATTTACTGTTGGTCTACCTGTTATTTTTATGTACATATCATACTCATTTTCACATTAATTTCTTTTAAGGGTCCATACGCTAAGAAGGTGACTGCTTTCTGTCAATCCTTCCATCCAGCAGTAATAGCTGCAAAGAAGTCAAAGTTATCAGAAGAAGAAAAGTTGAGAATACGTAAGGCTGTTGAAGAAAGATTTGAAAGAGAAGAAAATGAGATTCCAACTTTAGGTTTACCTTCTATTGAAGTTTTGGAAACTATGTCTATGGAGGAGTTTGAAGCTGACTTAAAAGACTTTAATGATATTTGGATATCTCTTAAGTCTCGTGTTAGCTCTTCCAATAAAGATGATAACTTCGAGGGGTTAAAGGATGCTTATAAGAACTTTACTGATGAAATCAACGAGTTTTTTTACAGTAAGAAAGATCAATTAGCTTCATCTGCTTTAAATAAAAAGAATGATTAGAAATCTTTCAGGGTCTTTTTGTTCTAAGATTTTGGTGTTAGGATGTTTATTTAATATATAAATGTGAGCAACTTTAAATAAAATACCAATATATTCCAATCTAATTATGTTACGTCAATTCAAAGGCTGTAGGCCATCGATTATAAAGAGCTTTTTAGTTCGTTATAATTCCACTAATGCAAATGCTAATAATTCGCCAACAGGCATTGTTTTTATGAATATGGGTGGGCCCTCTACTATAAAAGAAACGTATGATTTTTTATTTAGACTATTTTCAGATGGTGATTTAATCCCATTTGGTAGATTCCAAAATATATTAGCCAAGTTTATCGCCACCCGTCGTACACCAAAGATAGAGAAACATTATGAGGAAATAGGTGGAGGATCCCCCATTAGATACTGGTCTGAATATCAATGTAAGAGGGTTTGCGAAATTCTTGATAAAACAAATCCAGAAACAGCTCCACATAAACCATACGTAGCATTCCGTTATGCTAATCCATTGACAGAAGATACTATTAGACAGATGATGAAGGATGGTGTTAAGAGAGCAGTTGCTTTCTCGCAATATCCACAATTTTCTTACTCCACAAGTGGATCTTCAATGAACGAATTATGGAGGCAAACGTTGAAGGTTGATCCAGAACGTACAATTAATTGGTCCTTTATCGATAGATGGCCAAAACATAAAGGTTTGGTCAATGCTTTCAGTTCCCACATTAACGCAAAATTAAATGAGTTTCCTGCTGAAGATAGAGATAAGGTATTGATTTTGTTTTCTGCTCATTCATTGCCTATGGAAATTGTCAACAAAGGTGATTCCTATCCTGCCGAAGTCGCTGCTACTACTTATGCAGTTATGGAAAATTTGAAATTCAAACACCCATATCGTCTAGTCTGGCAGTCCCAAGTTGGCCCTAAACCATGGTTGGGTGGCCAAACTGCAAAAATTGTAGAAAAACTTGAAAAAAGAGATGATATAAAGGGTATAGTATTGGTTCCTATAGCTTTTACATCTGATCATATTGAAACATTGCATGAATTAGATATTGAATTAATTGAAGACTGTCAGAATCCTCAAAAAGTAAAGAGAGCTGAGTCTTTAAATGGAAATGAAGAATTCATTGACGGCCTTGCTGATTTAGTTAAGGACCATTTACATTCAAAAGAATTATATTCTAAACAATTAGAGTTGGATTGCATTTTGGGGGGCGATTCGGCTACTGGCGTATTCAAGCACCCAAGTGAACTATTTGGTGATCATTCAAAAAATTAATTTATTAGAGATATAGTCATTTATCACCTGTAAATAGTATTTAGTCTGAAAAATCTTCTTCGTCAGGATCAAACAAGTCTAAATCTAATGCTATTGGAGCTTCTTTTGGTTTGCTTGCAACTTCCTTGTTTACTGTAGTCTTCGAAGGCTGCTCAATTGATATCATACTAACATCTTTAAGGTCTTCAACCTCTTCCTCTTTCTCGCTTAAATCTATCTTCTCGGATGATCCAAGTTCATTATTGATTAAATCGTCTGCTCTGATAGAGCTCAATGCAAGCATACCTCTCCTTAAAGCATCTTCAGCGGGCCAAATATAATTATTAGGATGAACATTTAATGGAGCGTTCAGGACGCTAGGAAGTACTTTGGTAAATTTAGCTAATTTCATGGCGTATTTCAATACTTCATTTACTTCGATCTCTATTCCTGTACTATCTTTTGATCCTTTTGATGGTAATCTAGGCAATTTTTTTAATTCATTTCGATATGAGATCAATTCCTTCAAGATATATTTATTTGTAGAATCTAACTTCTTCTCTTCTTCTTCCAATGATATTATTTTATTTCCAACTTCTTGGTGATTTTTTAACTCTTCTATTTCGCCGTGAATTAAGTGATTTAAGTTTACCAAATCCTCTAAATTTTTCGTTAGCTCCTCTTCCTTAAATGATGAGACACAATTCGATAAGTTTGTTAAAGTTTGTTCAAATTGTCTTACCTTCTCAACTATAGGTAATGATTCAAATACTTCAGATTCTTTTTCTTTTTTTGTCTCTTTATTTTCTTCATTTCGTATATTTTTACCTGGGTTTAAAGAAGACGACACATATGGACCTGGAGTCGAAGGATTAGAAATGTAAGGATTATTTGCTGCTTGCTGGGATAATTGGTTTAAATTTCTAGATGAATTGATACGTGATACGGGTAATGATTTAAACTGTTGATCTAGTCTCTTCTGTGGTATCATTATATTGACGACTTTAAAATAGTTGATATTAGATTATGATAAATATTCTCAGTTACTTTTTTTTATCGACCTGAATGCAAAATTTCAACTAATGTCTAAAAGGAAACCAAATGCATTTGCGTATTCATTAGATTCAGATAGTGATAATGAACAGATTCCTACCAATAACTTGATTAAAAAGCCAAAGAAATTACCTTCTTTTTTAACTGACCCAAATTATGGAAGTAATAATCAATCGAAGAAAGAAGACTTGGATTCTCCACTGGATAAAGATGACTATATGACCTTCCGATTAGGTATGGCAGATAATTCAAAAGCTTCTGATAGAAGTGGGAAACATAATCTCCTTAAATATAATGAATTGCAACGGATATCTAGAGAACAAGGTTTGAAGCAATCACTTCTTTATAATCAAGATAAAGACGTACCTAAATCAATAGGGCTTTCAATTATGGAAAAAATGGGGTATAAGTTAGGTACAAGCCTTGGAAAAAATCAAGGTTCAATTAAGGAGAGCCATGAACCAATTCCAATTACTGTGAAATCTGACAAATTGGGGTTGGGTTCTTCGTTACAAAAGAATCAAGAGAAAAAAACTGATATTAATCCTAAGGTTATCAAAGAGTATCGCCAAATTATTTCCAGTAATCAAGAATCCAATAAAATAGAAAATACTATTTATAAGATAAGAAGACTTTGTTTTGAGTTTAGCGGTGATTCAGATGTATTTTATTATGAAAATAAAAAGTTTAACATA
The DNA here is from genome assembly GCA_030462985.1 of Schwanniomyces sp. yHRVM31. Classification (NCBI taxonomy): domain Eukaryota; kingdom Fungi; phylum Ascomycota; class Pichiomycetes; order Serinales; family Debaryomycetaceae; genus Schwanniomyces; species Schwanniomyces sp. yHRVM31. Next base: position 34,138 of record JAKVQU010000007.1, on the reverse strand, counting down.
ATGGAGATTAACTGGCTATGGAGGCCGTACGTCATTGATTATATAAAGAAAAACGAAGAACAAAACGAAAAATCCAAAATAGTATATATTGCAAATGAAGTACTGCCACAGCCTAATTCAAATCTATCTCAATTGGATAACATGGATGAAGTGGATGCTGATGAACTCTACGACAAAGATGAAATGCTAGATTTATTACTAAATTATATTAGAACCAAATTTTATTACTGTTGGTACTGTGGTTGTCGTTATGATACTTATGAGAAATTAGAAAAGAATTGCCCAGGAATTACCGAATTGGACCATTCATAGTGGTCGATTATATCAACGAATTATCAAGTAATTCTTCCATATGAAATTTTGACTTTATATATTGATCATTCAAATCTGCTAATATTTGAGGACCATTAGAATTGATTAGTCTATTGGCAATTTCGTCCTTTTGGTCTTCTTTTAAATAATCAAGTCGAGTATGGAATTTGTTAATCAGTCCGTATAATAGAGGAGCTGGCTTGATCTTTTTATAGGCAGATTCCAAACCCCCACCTGACTGAGATTTGCTGAGTGATTGATTTAATTCAGGTAAACTTCCCCAGCTGATATTAAGCGCGTGGTTATTTATAATTGTTCCATATAAGACTAATAATGCGAGTTCTGCTGATTTCCTTAAATAGAACTGGACATACCCAGTGTTATAATCAGATGTGATTGAACAATGTAATATGTCTCCGTAAGAAATAAAAATATTTTCTAGCTCTTTTTCAGTGAACTGAGAAGAAAGATCACTTAACTTTAATATTGTATTATCTGGGTCAGTGAATTTATTTAGAGGCGGCTGGTGTTGAACAATATTAACAGTTGAAACATTACTAGTTTCTCCCTTACCAGTTGTCTCTGAACCAATAGTTGTTGAGCTACCCGCAGCAACGCCTACCCTAATTGGCCTGTTATTAATAATCATTCCATTCAACTCGGTGAGAGCCTTCTGTTGCACCGTCTGTGTTAAAAATCTGACAAATCCAAATCCTTTTGATAATTTTGAAATAGGATCAAACATTATCTTTACCTGCTTGATTTGATTGGGGTATTTCTGGTTCAATTTTTCATACAATAGTGCTTCCGAAACATCAGGGCCCAAATCACCAACAAATATAGAGAATATATTTTTTAACAGTGGTCTATTTTGTGAGTTGTTGCCTTGGGCTCCAGAGCTCGGGTTTGACATTGACGATGACCCACTTGCCCAATTTAATTTAAATACTTTTGTAGACCCAGGTATCTGTAATCCATTTTTTAAAATAGCAGTACTTACTGCCTTTTGGCTTGTAAATGAAACAAAGCAATATGATGACTTTGCTGACTTTTGATCAAAAGCTTTGTCTTTGATGATTTTTACTGACGTTGGCTTTTCTCCAAAGGCAGCCCAGATATTGATAATCGAATTTTCATCCCAGCTAGGATCTAAATCCCCCATCCATAATTGAAATTGGTTATTTGATTGCTGGATGTTGTTTGCGTTTGATGCTTGATTGTATACATTAGAATAATTAGATCTAGGAAATCTATTTCTTTCATATGGTTTCTTTGGTGCTTGAGCGCTATATTTATTATAATTATTCCATGCGCCGCCTCCTCCTCTCGGATTAAACCTTGTCTGTTGTCGATTTCCAGGTCCGCCAGCTGGTCTATACGATCCACCAGATTGGTTATATGACATGATAATAATTTAATCTTTACCTATAATAAATTTGATTAGATTTTAATATCATCAAAGAGTTGCATTTGTGCAGGATTTTTTCTAAGTACTTTGTAACTTATTATATACTTTTTCTAAGAATTCCCTGTTGTTGGATATCCAACGATGTTTAAAGCAATCATTAACTGACATACGAACATCAGGGTCTACGTGAAGTAAGCCTCTCATAAAATCTTTACCTTGATTACTAAATTTTGAGAAGTAGGGTTCTTCAAGATCTAACTTTCCTTCTCTAGCATTCTGAATTATTGAATCTGCGTCGTTACCAAAGAAAGGCGAAATTCCTGTAATCATTATGTACAACATTACTCCTAAAGACCACATATCACATTTATAATTGTAGCCTCTTTGACGTTCGAGAGCAGTTACTTTTGGCTTTGTGTCATCGATAGACATTTCATTAAACACCTCTGGTGCACTATACTCAACGGTCCCAACAATAGAATTTGCTCTCTGATAAGAAGAACCCAATACTTTGGCTATTCCAAAATCGCATAAGTAGATCCTTGAGCCTGGTATTGGCAAAGAGAGTAGAACATTATCTAGTTTTAAATCTCGATGAATAATATGAAGGTCATTGTGTAAATAATTAATTGCTTTTAGTAATTGAAATATTATCACAATTGATTCACTTTCAGGTATTGTTCGTAACATATTGCCTCGGAACATATATGAAAAGAGATCCCCCCCTGAAACTAGATCTTCAAATATATATAAATTATTTTCTACCATAATTGCGTCATGCACCTTTATAATATTAAACTATTGGTGTCAGTATAAAAGATGAACATTACTAACCAAAGGGAATGATACTTACATGGTTTAATTTCATTAATATCTTAGATTCGTTTTTAAGTTGGTCTCCTTCAGGAAATCTTATATTTTGATCTTTTAGATTTTTTATAATTTTTACTGCAAAATTTCTAGAATTCTTCTTATTTCTTGCAACAAAAACATCCCCATGCGTGCCACAACCTAACAACAAATCATTCACAACCCAATTCCCTACGTTCTGTTTGTAAGGAAATTTCGGTATCTTTACTATGTCATCTAGAAGTCTAAAGCTAATCTTAATTGCTCTTTTGATTTCAATAATATCATAATCCAGTAAAATATGCACGTTACCTTTTCCTAACAAACCCCCATTGATAAACACTCCATTTCTAGATTTATCCATTAAATATGTAATAGGCACTGTATTAGGATCAAATTTGACTGTCCAAAGTACAAAATGCAAGAGTGAAGTAGCAGGGTGATCAATCACCAAATCGCAGTCAGTATCACGACCTACCCGAATCACTTTCAGTGACTCTATGGGAACTATACAAGAACATCCCACATCACAAGAACATCTTTTCTCACTAGTAGACGTAGGTAGGTACTCACTAGGTTGTTTCTTTACACATTGCTGCTCCCCTGAAACGGAAACCTTATGTATTTCACAAGGAACGTAGGAGGCATTTTCCACCTGAACTATATTATTATTGAAGAAAAAACGATTTTTAAAACAATCGTCAAGTATTTCAAGGACTTCAAAGTATCCAATATAGCACTTTGTATCATTCATTGCTAGATTGATTAATATTGGTAGTGAGATAACTAGGGCGAATTGGCAGCCAAAATGTGTTGGTCAGAACAATTACTGCATATAATGTTAAAAGCATTATATCTCAAAATAACATTAGGTTTAGTGAAAATATATACCTCTGGTGGTTGTATAAGAGTATTAAATTTAAATTTGTATGAGTTATGAGATGCATGCAAGAGACAATATGTGTTATTGATGACGAGAATCTTTGAATCAAACATAAGAGATCGTAAGGTCTAGGTTATTTCTACTTATTTACTATGCGATATATTCCAAAGCCAAAAGTTTCTACAGCAATTTCAAGAATTTGACAATATTTACTTGCATTTGTAGTATTGGTAGTAGGATACGTTGCTGTTTACGCTGCGTGGAAATTGAAAGTGTCTGAAGGTATATGAGACGATGCTGAAGGCGAAAAATCTCCAATGAAGACTTTTAAGTTCCATGATTACCAAGTTTCACTACTTAATTCAGACCAGCAGTGTGCAAATCAACATAATAAAGTCTACGAGCCAATTTATTCAATCATTTATTGTACTTGATCCTATCCTGTCTAATCCGATAAGAGTTGAACTAAAAATTGAAATGATATAATAATTGATTATATTCTATTAGAATTTTATATTTCTGATTTATTAACATATATTATTCGTAAGAAGAAGGCATTGAACCTTATACGTTTTAACAATTAATAAACTCACTAGCGATAGGGGGAACTCTAACTATACATAATCGATTAGGAGAAACAAACGTTATCTAAAAAAGCAGAAGTAATAGGAAATAATTTGTTGATAAATTTGATTTCCAGAACATACATACTATTTCAGAGTATGTATGTTTATCTTAAGTGATATTTGCTTGTTGTTAGAGCCTGATTAATGCACATCGCTAGAAAAGTCGGATTACAAAATTAAGAGATAGCTTCCACTTATACTGATTATCACAGTGAAAACAAATTTCAAGATCATCTCTACGAACTTCAAGTAATTTAGCTTGAGTTTTTAATCAACTCATTGATGTCAGATATTTAATTATATATACATAATATTACAACTTTACACCCATAAAATGAACGAGACCTGCATATACGTTTTTGAAAGTAGTGCAATGATCACCAATCAAATTTGAATAATTTAGAATTACTTCAATAAATACTATAATATCAAGATACACAATAGTCAAAATGGTTTTCACTAGATCGCTGAAAAGATGTGGTAGTATTATGTTTAAAAGATTCCAATCCCAACAAGCTGCAGGTTTCAATAACAAGTTCAACTTTAACATAAATCCACCACCAGTTCATGAATACTGGAACATGCGTAACAACTCTGTTTTACTTGCATTTGTTCCCATTTATTTCATAGTAGGATATTTTGGTTCCTACACTGGTGGCAATATTGAAGGAACCCAAGGTTTATTAGACGTTGCTGATAGCGATAAGTCTCCAATGAAGACATTTAAGTTCGGTGAATCCCAAGCTTCATCTACTTAATTCACACCTAGGATGTGATGAGTCAATACATAATAGCATCCCCAAACCATGCGATCTGTTAGATAAATTATTCATTACTTGTTGGCCCCTAGAGCCGAATTTACATTCATAATTAGAGTGGAACGTTAACATCAACAATACTGTGTATGATACCCGCTCTACAAAAATTTAAGTATCATTTCACTCATGGAAATTTAGCACTACTCATAGTATAACAATATATATTAGAGACGTTATTTTATATTCATATCTATCATATTACTCTACTTCAGTAGTTCAAACTTAGTACATCTCACTTATAGGGTAATTGAAAAATCCTTGATTACATAATCATGATTATTCTCAAGAATTTTTCTCATTAAATTTCATTGGTTCAATTGCACTCGACTAAACATAAATATATTGGAGAATTTAATATTATCAAATTCGTTCATTTTAAGTCCAAATATGATCTCAAGATTAGGATTAAGAGCCTCCAGGGGTTTAGGTGGAAATTTGGCTTGTAGAAGCATGAGAGGAATCACCACTAAAACTACCATTACCGACTACTCCAGTGGTAGAATTATCACGTTGTCAGACCCAGACCATCCAGAATTGGGTGAATACAAGAACCCAGCACCTGTACTTGCACAAAACAAGGACCCATATGCTAAATATGACGATCCACAAAATAGAAGAAATAAGAATGATCCAGTAAACATAGATGACGACTTGTACGATATGTGGTCACCAGATTACTTTGACTTCGTTTCCGATAAAACTGCCTTGAAGCACAACGGTATTTTCTTTTCCATTATCATTGGTCTAGGTACTGCTATATGGTATTTCGAATTAAACCCCGCTAAGCCAGCTATGCCAAGATCTTTCCCATTTGGCGGTTTAGCAAAGGAATTAGGTTCTGGAAGTGAAGAGGATGACAGTTTCTACCGTGTGAAGCCAGATGTTACTGCAGAACAAGAATTGGGCTTCTTAGCTGACGATTCTGTAGTTGCAGAAAACAAGAAGGCTTACGAAGCTGCTAATTCCGAGTTCATTAAGGCTTAATTTACATCTCATAATATCTTCTTCAATCAAATTTCAATATTACAATTACAAATGCCACTGATTTATTGAAGCATCACATATTCATCATTACTCAATTTACTCGGTTATTTTTATTATGTTATTTTATGGATAATAATGGTTTATAATAAATTACCCGTTACATTTGACTGCATCTAACTTAAATTTTGGTGCTTATTAATAAATCTATAAATTAACTTATATACTAAAAGACATAAAGTTATTTATTACTTAACTATTTTCATTATGTATTCGCTTTATACGTGAACGCCAATTATAGTATTACCCGAGTACTGCATATTACCATATTCATATTTGAAGTAAAAAATCTGTAATAATTAGTGTAGAAGTTATTTTGAGTTTTACATCTAGCATATATCCACCCCAAGCTGTTATAGAGATATGGCTAAACGAGGTGGAAATAGGAAGAACAAAACTGTTCCGTCAACAGATTCAGATGACATATTAATAATAAAGCGGATGACAAGTTCGACATCAAATGATTCTCCATCTAAGAGGCGAAAGGTAACTGAATCAAAGGAGGAGATATTATCCAAAATAATAGCACAGTACAATCTTGCCGTAAACGAGTTATTCCATTTAAAGGAATATAAATCTGTAATATATTGGAATCCTACAGATTTTTCGTTAGCTTCTTCTGGTCAAGTTCCCGAATTATTTCAAGATTACTTAAAGGACCCTAGATTTCAAATACAATGGACAGATGACTCAGAAACCGATAAAGATTTGATTAATTTACCATTAAGATTGCAAAAAAAAGTAATTGCTGAAAGAGAAAAGAAATTAGCAGAAAAATTCCCATTCAAGGATACAGTACTTCAACAAAGCAAAGAAGTGGAGTCAAAATACTTAGATATGATAGAGGACGGTGCTAATGATTTGGATAAAGTAAACGGTCATGCCACAAATTGGGAACTGTCCGAGGCTGATCATAAAAAGAAGGCAACTAAAACAAAGGAATATAAGGAAAGTATTAATCAAAGAGTTACGAATAATTCGAGAGCAAAGAAAGAAATGAAAATTCAAGATTCTGAATTTTCTAATGAAGATATAGAAGAAAATAAAGCATTTATAGATGAAGATGATGAGAACGATATACGATATGACGAAGACATCGATACCAATTATAAGTTAAAGGCTATCAAGTTCTCTATCCCACCACATATAGTTACGCATCCTTCACATATTCCTTCTTGGAGGCCGGATCCTTCAAATAACCAAGAAATCTCCCATAATGGTGAACATAAAATAATTGAATACAATTCAGAAGCTATTCAACTTGTTAGTACTCCTAACGTAATATTATCTGCTCCTGAGGTAGAAAGAAAAATTAGCAATTTCCTACAAAACCAGTTCAAAGTAGCTATTGTTGATGATACAAATTTGGAATATAGCAATACTCCCCAGGAATATGAAACAATAATGAAACAACAAATCGCTCTTTTGAAGAGAATTTATGAGAAAGTTAATATTGAAAAGAGCTTTGAATTGAATGGAGATAAAATAGAAAGACGAAAATTGACTTTACCACATTCTTCAAATTCTAAACAGATCGTCGATCCATTTAGATCTACTGGATGTGTAGCCCCAAAGATCCAAGGTGCACTGAATAATCTCACATATCATGACCATTTTTTATCTCAAGGTATGGCTTTTTCTAAAATCCATCAGCAAGTAAGAAAAAATAGGCAATTGAGAACAAGAAAGATAGCACAAATGATTGAACAACATTTTAAAAAGAAAAAGGGAGAAAAGGAAAGATTAGCTAGAGAACAGGAGTTAAATTTGAAAAAAATAAGTAGAATTGCTGTTCAAGCAGTTAAAAAGAGGTGGACTCAGGCCCACAAAGTTTACAGATATTTACAACAACAGAAAGAGGAAGAACTAAAGAAATTAAAAGGCAGAGAACATCTTAGTCAGATGCTCGAGCATTCTACTCAGCTTTTAGAGGCACAATTAAGTAGGCCTTCAAAGGAACCAAATGTTGGCAATGAAAGTGAATCTGGTGATAGTGAAAACAGCGAAAATTTGCTGGAATCAGATGACAATATGAGCATGTCTGAGTCTGAATCAGATTCTAAAATTAGCATTGAGGCTAAAAAAGAAGCGAAAGATGACAATAATGATATTGATCTCACTGTGGAACAGTTAAGAGAAAAGTATGCTAATTTGAATAGCGTTACCGCATCACCAGATAAAAACGATGATATTGGTAGTGATAGTGACTCTTCTTCTGGAGGATTAAAAAGTCTTTATGAGAACGAGGATATGAATGGAACTGAAAAAACCGAAGAATATTCAGAGGAACAAAAGCAACTTATACTGCTTTATTCAAATGATAAACAAGATGTTATTTTAGATGAAAACGATTCTCGTGGAGATTCGGAGTCTTCAGACTTAGGTTCAGATTCTGACTCAGATTCAGATTCAGATTCGGGATCTGAATCCAGCCCAGAAAGTTCATCAAATGAAAGAGCAAATGGAGTAAAGAATGGTAACTCTAGTTCATTAGCTTCACTTTTTAACAAGGATACCTTAAAAGATGACGATTCAGATGATGAAGCTGTTGCATATGACCAAGAGGACGAAGATGACTCTATGTCCACAGATTCTGAGGACGAGCCGGTCACTCCTAATTCGACACATATGAAGGAAGAAAGCGATAATCTCAAAGAGGAGGAGGTGAATGGATCAAAAGTACAAGACGTACCAGTCCCATCATTATTAAGAGGTACATTGAGACCATATCAGAAACAGGGTTTGAATTGGCTTGCAAGTTTATATAATAACAATACTAATGGTATTTTGGCGGATGAAATGGGTCTAGGTAAGACAATTCAAACTATATCATTATTATCCTATTTGGCTTGCGAGCATCATATATGGGGCCCGCATTTAATTATTGTTCCAACATCTGTGATGCTTAATTGGGAAATGGAATTTAAGAAATTTGCTCCTGGTTTCAAGGTCCTTACTTATTACGGTTCGCCACAACAAAGAGCCCAAAAGAGAAAAGGTTGGAATAAGCCAAATGCATTTCATGTTTGCATTACCTCGTACCAATTGGTGGTTCATGACCATCAGTCATTTAAAAGGAGGAGATGGAGATATATGATTTTGGACGAAGCACATAATATTAAGAATTTCAGATCTACAAGATGGAGAGCTTTGTTAAACTTCAATACGGAAAATAGATTATTATTAACTGGTACACCACTACAGAACAATTTAATGGAATTGTGGTCTTTGTTGTATTTCTTGATGCCATCTTCCAAAGTGAATCAAGCAATGCCTGAAGGTTTTGCCAATCTTGAAGACTTTCAGACTTGGTTTGGGAAACCAGTTGATAAAATATTAGAGCAGAAGGAATTCAACCTGGACTTAATAGATGAGAATCAAAATGCAACAGATAAGATGGATGAAGAAACAAAGAATACGGTTGCTAGATTGCATCAGGTTTTAAGACCTTATCTTTTGAGAAGATTAAAAAAAGATGTAGAAAAGCAAATGCCAGGAAAATACGAGCATATTGTTTATTGTCGGTTATCAAAGAGACAGAGATTCTTGTATGATGATTTTATGTCAAGGGCCAAGACAAAAGAAACTCTTGCGTCTGGTAACTTTTTGTCTATTATCAACTGTTTCATGCAATTGCGTAAAGTTTGTAATCACCCTGATTTATTTGAAGTTAGGCCAATTATAACTTCTTTCACTATGAACAAATCAGTCTCCAGTACATATCATCATACCGAAAATATTGTTCGGAGAGCTATATCAACGAATTACCGAAATGAAGTAGATTTAAAAGTATTGAATTTGGATATTTCAAATGCGGATAATCTAAACTATTTCGTAGCTCAGTCATCAAATAAACTTAAAACCACCGATGGCTTTACAGAACAGGTCAAAACTCTAGAGAAGTTAATAGGTGAGGCATCAGAATACAAGGCACCACAATTTAACGGGTATTTGGAATTTTATAAATCTAAAAAAGTTCATTCGCAAATAGAAGTGAAGGAAAAGTTGAAGCATATTATGTATCTAAATACTTTGCGATGTGAAAGAGCACCATTACTTGGTGAATCCATTATTACAAGATTAGGCGCTATTGTCAAACCTCAAAAATATGAAGTCGATTCATATGGAGATCTTGTGTTGTCTCTTTCAGCAAGGGCGGAAGCCATGAGTGATGTAATTGAAAAATATTCGGTGGTTACTCCTGCAGTTGTTGCATTGGATATGAAAGATCAATTAATTCCTATTTCAACTCAAAGACGAATAAGAGAAGATGTAGCAGCGAATAGGATTGAAAATCCATTTCACAAGTCCCAGGTTAAGCTCTCTATTGCATTTCCAGATAAGTCTTTATTACAATATGACTGTGGTAAGTTACAGAAATTAGCAAGTTTGTTACAAGATTTAACTTCAAATGGACACAGGGCACTAATTTTTACTCAAATGACTAAAGTATTGGATATTTTAGAGCAATTCCTAAATATAAATGGCTACAGATACATGAGGTTGGATGGTGCAACTAAGATTGAGGATAGACAATTGCTTACCGAGAGATTTAATAGAGACCCAAAAATTCCTGTGTTTATCTTGTCCACAAGATCAGGAGGATTGGGTATTAATTTGACTGGTGCTGATACTGTTATTTTCTACGACTCTGACTGGAACCCTTCCATGGATAAGCAATGCCAGGATCGTTGTCACAGAATCGGTCAAAGTAGAGATGTTCACATCTACAGATTTGTTTCAGAATATACGATCGAATCTAATATTTTAAGGAAAGCAAACCAAAAGAGACATTTGGATAATGTTGTTATCCAAGAAGGTGAATTCACTACAGACTATTTTGGCAAGTTCTCCGTGAAGGATTTAGTAACCGATATGAGTGGAAGTGATATACCGGGAGCCTCAATAAATATGCAGGGCACAAATATGGAATCAGCTTTAGCTCAAGTTGAAGATGAAGATGACAGAGTTGCTGCTAATGCTGCTATGAAGGAAGTTGCTGTGGATGATGAAGATTTCATAGATGAAAGTAAGCCAGCAACTACTGAAGGTACCCCACATCCAAGTGATCAGAGGAATAAAGATAATCTCGACGATGCTGATTTTGATGAAGGATTTGGCCACATAGATGAGTATATGTTAAGATTTATTGCTGATGGCTACTACTGGGATTAATGCATTAATATAATGATCAAAATGTATATAGTATAATAGACATAAAAAAAGACAGCATTAATCACGTGAGTTTGAAGTCGTGTACTATCTCTAATATCGGATAATCCCCCTCGAAGATAATGATTAATTATACTTGAGGAGAAGTTGTTAGTTTAGAGTAAATTAAATTTATAGATATGTCTTCAGGTATTCAATCATTATTAAAGACAGAGAAGGAGGCTGCAGAAATTGTCAATGAAGCTAGAAGATACAGAACTGAGCGTTTGAAATCTGCTAAAGTAGATGCACAAAAGGACATCGATGAATATAAGAAACAAAAGGAAACTGAATTACAAAGCTACGAACTGCAACACGCTGGATTGAACGAAACTATTAGCAAGGAAGCAGATGCTAAGGTTGCTGAAGAATTAAAGGCTATTCAAGAAAAGTATAAAGAAAAGAAAGATGCTGTCACTAAATTATTAGTTGAAGCTACTATCAAGCCAACCTCAGAATTGCACATCAATGCATCTGTCAACTGAGTCATGGACTTACACTACGACTTCAAGAAGAATAAGTTGAACTATTATTTCCTCCGATTCGTTAGAAGGTGAACTATACTAAATCTTTTTTAATTCTTTATATTTTTTTTTGTTTATCTACGTATAAAAATACACTTTTATTAATTGTACACCTATAGATTTCATGCACCACCTTTCGCTAATTTTTTAATGGCCATTATAATTTCCCATATCCTGACGTCGTAACCAGCCTTATTTAAACTGCTTACAAAACCCCAAGCTTTCTTATCATCTGCAATCGGATAATCAATCGGAGGTGGAATACTAGTGGCCAACCCAATCAATCTCAAAAATGGCTTATCCATTATTATAGATTTGGCATTACATAATCCAGTTAAACCTTCTTCACCACCAAATTTACCATATCCTGACTTCTTACACCCACCAAATGGCAATTGGGCTACATAGTAAGTAGCAAAATCATTAAGAGCAACATTACCACTTTGTAATCTGTTGGCAAGTTGGCTGATTTGACTAAAGTTGTTACCAAATATCGAATTTCCTAAACCGTATTCTGTTGCATTGGCCAAGTCAATTGCTTCGTCAACATCATTTGCTTTAATCATAGTAAGTACCGGTCCAAATACCTCTTCATTAAAAATTTTCATATCCTTTGTAACATCAACCAATAATGTAGGTTCAAAGTAATGTCCCTGAGGATAATTAGGATGGTGATATTGTTTACCCCCATGGATTAAACGTGCTCCCTGCTCAACTGCATCCGCAATTAGTGCTTCTAAATGTGTAAATCTATTATCAGAAACCATCGCTCCAATGTCTATTTCATCTAATTGATCAATATCAGAACCCACTCTTAATATCTTCACTCTTTTGGATAATATCTCTACAAGCTTTTCATATGACTTTGGCAAGCAGATTACTCTTTCTATACCTATGCAATTTTGACCAGCACTCTGGAAAGTTCCTCTCATAATAACTGAAGAAAGCTTTTCCACACTGGGAACATCATCCAAAACGATCAATGAGTCTTTTCCTCCTAGCTCGACAACACATGGTGTCAATTCCTTCGATGCACTTGCGACGACTTTATGTGCAACTTGCTTAGATCCAATAAAAGTGATATGTTGCAAGCCAGGGTGCAGGGTGAAATAGTCAGCATCTTCAGGAAAACAACAGCATAATTGAACAATTTCTTCATCAATATTTAACTGCTTGAGAACAGATTTTACTACTAACACAAACCAATTGGTAGACCATAATACTTGTTCCGAACATTTAATCACAATTGCATTACCTGTGAATAATGAAGCAATAATTGGTCCCATTATGTTGTGAAATGGATAATTCCATGACACTATAGCTGACACAACACCCAATGGCTCATACCTCACTTCAGCATTTTTCATAAGTCCCATGAATAAGTTAGAAGGCCCCGGTCTTTGTGATGGACGCAATGCCTTTTCACCTTGAGCAATAATCCAATTAATCTTCTCTAATGTGACCATTATTTCACCCATCAGTGCATCTAGTTTAGTCTTTCCACTATCTCGACACGCAACCCTTGTAATTTCCTCTTGGTGGTCAATGATATATCTGCTTAAAGATCTCAATACCTGTCTTCTAAGAGTAAAAGAAGACTTCGCCCACTTTTCCTGGGCTATCTTCGCCCTTTTAATTTGGGCATCTATTTCATCTCTAGATGTAGCATTGAATGTACCTAAGAATTGACCTGTAGCAGGACAATAACTTTGGATCTTCGTTGGCTCTTCTGGAATACGGATAGATATAGGTGGATATAATCTCTTGCCTTTCCAATGGGGTTTTGCTTCATCTGGAACCTCTAACATAACCTTCACTGGTTCTTCCAATTTATTATATCGATTAGGCTTGCTTGAAATATACTTAGCATTCAAGTAGTAAATCAAAGGCAAAATACCACAAATGAAAAAAGTAGTCGAAATGTGGTATTGCCATTGCCATTCTTCAAGCCTGAGATGAATGGCTATCATTTCGTTAATAGATTAAATTATCGTCCAGATTATTTAACAGTAAGCAAATTTATATTTTGCTAAATTCGCGATCACCATATATACAAAATTACTTAACTATGTAGTGGCTTTCTTATTTTTGATCAAATCCTTCCTATTAAGCACCAGGCATTGGATCTTCTATTAAGTCTGTTTGTAACAGAGAGAGAAGAGAACTGTATGACTCTTCTTCTGCTCTAATTGTATCAAGTAGCTCTCTATCAACATAATCAGTTACTGAAGTAACTATGGAATCAGTATTATCAGAAATTCCAGTAAATTCGTTATAAACCACCGTCGAATCCTTTGGAGGAAGAACATCGTACTCATATGTATCTTTTCTAGACCAAATATACTCCGGAATCTTAGCCATGATCTGTGTTTCTCCACTTAATATACTGAATCTTAGTAAGTTGAATGGAATTTCAACACGAGCACTAGAATCCTTAAAACCTAACCAACTGTATAATGATGATGTGAGACTCTTGCTATTATTGCTCTTTAGTGAGGCATCATTGAAATATTTCACTAAGTTTTGACGTAAGACTTCTCGATGTGCTGAATTGGTCCATAAAATCTTGGCCCTAGTTAAGTATGTTTCAGCAGAAATAAGAATCTCATCATTAGAAGGAAGGTCACTCTCATTTACCGATATATCAGCCTCCAGACCAAATAATTTTAATAATCTGTAAGCAACATATGGATGACGGTCAAATGCAAGTTCAAGAGCTTTCTCAGCTTTAGTTTCGTCATTTAAATTCAAATGAGCTAAAACCACAGAAAAAGCTAAACCAGGGGTATACCATCTCTTGTAAGTATTAACCAATGGCGAGTCAACAAATTTGATTAAATATTCATATTCTTCACTTAGAATTGCGTAAAAATCAATGAAATATCTCACTCCCAATGGATCCTCAGTTGGAGAAAGTGAAAGAAGCACTTTACAAAATGATAACGCAGTGAAAAATGTGGACCTATCACCAAGACTTGTAATCCACCTAAATATGCATAGATAGAATTGTCTGTTGTAGAAACTTTCATAAGGAAGCCTAATTAACTCATTTTTTCCTTGTAGCAATAATTCATGTAACGATTTATCAAAAGAACGATCAAATACAAATAATGCCTTTTCAATTAATGCGTTACTAGTGGATTTTTCATTGTTTTGTCTCAACAATACCATAGCAACTTGTAAAAGTGTTTCCACATGATATGGATGTTCCTGTAATAACTTAAATAAATCATTTGGATCTGTGATTGCCATAAGAGAAGTGTAAAACTTAGTAGTTGCGATTCTTGATTGAACTGACCTAAAGTCATCGAAAATAAAATACTTTATTCCTAAGTTCATCTCTTTTTCCAATTTATACTGCATTTCGTCGTATTCTAAAGTATCTTCTTTGTAATTGAAATACTTAATGATCTCATCAGGTTTAAGATTGATCATAGATAAGGGTTTTTGAGTTGTTGGGAGCCAGTCATCTTTTATTCTAGTAAGAAGCAATTTTCTAGCAGTACCAGGAATACTTTTACGATCTTTACCACACCATCCTCTAGTAAGTTTTGCTATCTTTTTGAATTGTGCCAATACTTCCGGTGTTATAGAAAGTGAAGTAGATGCACTGGCATCCTCAATAGATTCTGTTGATAAGTTACCAAATAAATTCTTCAATTCCTCATCCATATCTAAATTTTTTACGGATTCAATACTTAATAATTTTAGGCATCTTTTCAATTTAGTGGAAGTGAAATATTTGAAGTTCGAGTCATATTCCTCTATCGGGTCCACAACTATATCAAATTCTTCTTCAAAGTTGTATTGATCATCTCGATATTTACCAGCTGGATTCTTAGAATCTGTAATGTCTTCATTATACTTCTGCTTGATCTCTGCTAAAAAAGAATCTAATTCATCGTCGCTATCAAGAACAGGCTTTTTCTTTTTACCTTTCTTATTCTTCTTTTTCTTCGCAGTCTTTGACTTTTGAGGTTCTGTATTACTAACCTCTTCCTTTACTTTAGTATCTTCATTATCGCTTATACCATTGTTGTCACTTTCATCTGAATTACCATTCAAAAGTGCAAATGCGTTAAATGACTTAGTTTGAGAGGTGTGTATTTCGTTAGAAATATCTTCGTCAGAATGATCTTGGTTATCAAGGGACTCGGGTGTATTATTTTCAAGTCTTTTCCTCTCTATTTTCCTGAGATTTCTTGTACTCATAGTATTATTTGCTTTCTTCTAGTAGTTATTACCATGTATTTTTTTTTGTATGTAACTTTGGAGTGCATATAAATTTCATCAACTATATACCAGATAATGATCATAGCATACATAAAGAGCTTTAAATGAAAGAATATGAGACAGCTGAACCTATTTCACTTATTGAAAGTAGTTTTTATAAACATAAAAGTCATTTGAAACTATTTCCTTATTCTCCCCCATTGAGCTAAGAAAATTACATTCAATATGCCAAAATTATTATTCTATACTATATTACATACTACTGTAACCTAGTCAAAGTAATATTTTAGTTCATTTTATACGAATAAAGCGAATAAGTTTATATTAACCCAAATTCTTCTTCTAATGGCATGTGTTGGATTATTTTTGTTATTTTTATTGATATTTATAACACAAAATGAGAATGCGTTTGTGGATGCAAAAGCTATGTAAGTGAGCTTCTTCTAAGAAGTAAATGTTAGCTTTTATCATGAATACAATTAACATAGAGTCAAGAGATATTACTCTAAACAGGTATAAGTGCATGGATATTTCTCAATATGAAAAGGTTACAAATTTAGCGGTTTATTCGAAGAGGTTTTTGCAGTTAGGGCAAAGAACACTTAACAAATTGTACCAAAGGGACTGTTCAGAACTTGCTAATATAGATTGTTTAGATGAGGTGGATTACAAACTAAAAAATGATTGCTATATGTCTCCAACAATTACTAATATTGGAAAACCTGTTGGAGAAATTTTTCCTTTGGACTCCAATAAAGAAGAACTTACTGAAACTTATGGCTATCAAGATCTCACCTATCCACCGTCAAAATATTTAAGTCGTAATGCCAATACATTTTTATCCTTTGATAATTTTGATATGGATAGTATTCATTCAGAATCTCCATATCCAACAATACATTATTGTCCTCAAATTTTTAGAAGCAACATTAATTTACGACAAGTAAATGGTCTCATAGGAGAAATACTTAAAAGTGAAGAAGAGTATATAAATTCCCTAAAACTTTTACTTAATTTCTATATTGATTCGTGTTCTCGCTGGAGAGATGATATTTGGAAACCTCTTGAATTACTTCAACATCACTTGAAAAATATGTTAAAGAGTCATAAAGATATATTCATAAACTTGAAAAGATTATACTCAAATCGGGTTGACGTATTTGAATTTATTGAAGAAATTTTGAAAATAATTATTGAAAAGGCTATAAACATATATTCGTATCTGAATTACTGTGCCATATACGATGATATAATATTATGCCTCAACTCTTCGCTATCAAATAATGATGATGGGAACATAAGAACAAGTAAGATTTGGTATAGGGGGTGGGGAGTTTTTCTAGAAGCAACCCAACCAATTCTGAAAAGCAGAGATTTATCTTTTATATCTTTGCTTCAGAGTCCCATTGCAAGATTAGGTAAATATAATATTCTAATTGTCAAGTTATGTGAACATTTTAGTCTAAAAAATAGTGACCTACTGAGTAAGTATTTAGAAATTGTTAAGGCCAAGTTATGGAAGATTAACAATTTAGCAGGAGATCTAAATACTACAAAACACAACACAATTAATCGGTTAGTTAATTTCGAGAAGGTGA
The DNA here is from genome assembly GCA_030462985.1 of Schwanniomyces sp. yHRVM31. Lineage (NCBI taxonomy): Eukaryota > Fungi > Ascomycota > Pichiomycetes > Serinales > Debaryomycetaceae > Schwanniomyces > Schwanniomyces sp. yHRVM31. Next base: position 16,635 of record JAKVQU010000007.1, on the reverse strand, counting down.
AATATGAAACAAATATATCACTGCAATTCTTTGGAAAGCCATTGCTAGTGGGGTCTTTATTTGGAGTCTGGGTTGATGCAACATTGTTTCAATTTAAAACTCTAGGATGCTTTTTGTATAAGACTCATTTGATTTTATGCAATTTCAAAAATGATAAGTCTCCTACTGAAATACTCTTTATTATACCTTTATTTAATTCAGCAGTTAAAAAGGAAAAGGAAATGGCGATTTGCGGTCTCTACAGCGATCATAAGGAATCTTTGAAGATAGTTTTTGAGCATGATTATGGCCATTATGAAATTTTAATGATTGCCTTGAATTATAAAGAATTCAAAATATGGTTAGATATGCTAGAGCTACTAATCAATGTAGTGAATGGTCCCTCCACTCTAAACTTTACTTCAGAAGGAGAATCTTACTTGATTTGTATTCCCGCAGATATGAAACCATGCAGAGTCAAAAGAGGCTGCGAATTTCAAAGTTACAAAGGAGAAAAAATTGAGGTATTAATCGATCAAGCTTCTCCTCAAAACGAGAACAGCAGAGTGAAATATCAAGAATTGGCGAATTGTAGTCTTACGTCTATATCTATTAGAATGATTGAAGGCGATCGCTCCACCGTAGAAATGAAGTTGAAAGAAGTATGGAGTGAAGCCCTTCCATTAGTATCTACTACAAATTATTCTTCGCCAGTCAAAAAGAGCAAAAGTTGGTCATTGGTTAGAATCCCTTCTTTGAAAAATTTACAAAAATCTAATAGTTATCAATGTCTAACTAGCCCAGGCAAGTTATCACAAAAAGATATTAACCCTGGCTGTGAGGCAATTGGAAGAACTACATCTCTTTCTCTTCGATTCAAATGTGCTGTCAAAGAAATATTTCAGAAGAACTAAACTAGAAAAAATATGCATCTATTCAACCAAGGTTATATAAGGCAATAATTATTTAAGTAAATATCAATTTCCTGAATTACCAGCACCAATTGATTGATTCCGATCACCATTGCCACTACTAAAGGATGATGAATGTTTATCTGATCCTTCTATAAGAATCTTCTTTATAGCAGCATCTGTGTCACTTGTGCCAAACTCGTTGGACAATTCTGCTTTAGATGCTTCATCAAGAACACCTTCAACACCACCTTGTCTGTTTGTGAATACCTTATAAATTGAAACTAAATCAATTAAAGGAATTGATGTATCACCTTTTCTATACTTCGCTAATAAGTCTGCACTTTCCACAAACAAAATGAAGTCATTTTCATTACCCTTATAAAATAATTTGTGAGGTTGTACCATTGTATTTTAATTCACTATTCAATTGATATAAAAAAAGCATTTCAAATCCAACTAGAAGGAGTTTTACCATTTTATATAGTACTGAACAACGCAACCATTACCCCATCAGAGTCTCAATTTTACTGTATATTATTTCACCAAGCTCCTTCTTTCAATGACTAGTTCCAAATAAGGAAATCGTGGTGTGATTATACAAATTGCTCCCTGGAAAAATTCGATTGCTATTTGATTTCATAATGCTACTTTAAACAATATGACAAATAATTCTCGATCGAGAAATCGCATATACGGTTCTACAAATTGAGGGAGAAACAATTATATCATACTGCAGAACCAACTCATAGCAAGGGTACCCCCATTGAAAACAAAAAAAATAATATTCCGATACCGGGAGTCGAACCCGGGTCTGCTCGGTGAAAGCGAACCGTGCTAGCCGTTACACTATATCGGATAATTCTATGTTTTTAAAGACCGATATTGCATTAATCACATCACGTAGAGTGTGTGTTGTTGGTGTTCTAGATATCTTGCTTTAATATAGTAATTTATATTAATTTCGTTAACAATTGCAATGTGATTCGTTCAACTAACTATACTAACTATTTATAAAATCTTGTTCTATTTATACTTCGAACCTAGATAAGATTTTCATTCATTTATTCAACTAAGCCAGGCTGGCGATGAGCTGAGTCGTAGGTAAGCTATTACATTGGTCAGTTCATCTTTGTAACGCCGTAGGCATCATCTTTCCTTGATTGCTCCATAAATTATTCTCTTGTACTTTGTAAGAGGTTCATTCTTTTGCATCAATATAGCTGTGTATCATTATCACGTGATATCGGACGGAAGATATTTCATCACATAATGTCGTTTTTACAGGTCATATGTTATCTCCGGATATGGTATCCTAAGCTGAAAACCGACACTAGTAAATAAGTTGATATCCGACTTGTAGGCAAGTGATATCATTACGACATTCTACAACCAGGGGTCTGTCACCTGACCCAACCGAAGAGTAGCTGAACCAGTTACGGACAACTTACTATAAGAAAATTGTCAAGTAGGCCCTAACCCCTCTATACATGTACCTAATAGGACTTCTGAATTTAAGAGGGGCTAATCTTATGCAATATATAAAGGAAATTCTCTCCAAGTATAAAAAGCATCAATTTCGTGTATATAGTTCAGTTTAACTTAGTAGAGCGATTTACAATATACAAAACATATCCTGTCGTGTCCAGTATATATAATGTCTTTTTCTTTCATATCAAGTTGGTCTCCTATATATTTGATTTTTTAAATACCATTCCAAATAGCATTACTCCTTCCATATTCATAACTTGTTCTATTAGGCATTTCACATCACGCTCTATATCATGCCCTTGACACAATCTCAATTTTTAACACTATGTTGTGTAAAGGAGTCAGCCCCAATAAGGCAATCTTATAATGTGTTTTGATTATAGAGACAAGTGAAGTATTTATTAGATCTGACTTCCTTGTAGAGCGAGTTACATATTAAGGGAAATATAACATTCTTTATAAAGTTTTCAGGGAGAAGTATCAGATACTGGAACGTTAATAATCATTATAAATAGTGATTTTCTCAATCTATTGGTTTCTTGTTTAAGTGGAACGGCACTGCTGTATCTTAAACAAATCTATCGTTATGACTAATTATTAAGAAATAATTAGTCAAAAAATTGGATATATTATTTACAATTTTTTGAATCCGATACTATTTTATGTAGATTTAGGTCTCCATCTAAAAAGTGTTCATTCTACATTTGTAAGTGACTTAGAAGGAAGTAAAGGATTGAGTTCAGCAATTGAGTTGATAATACAAAATACTAATGCAGAAGCACAGAAGACCGTAAGCTCATAACCAATGCGCACCTATTTTATGCGACAGTGGTCTAAAATCTGGCTTTAAACTATTCCTTTCTTCAATCCAACCTTTTTCTACTAATTAAGTGACGGAGCAGATTACCAATTATTACGAATAATACTGATCTAGAATATGCGGATGACATACACAATATTGATAGATATGATAGAAAACCATTAACTTTATTTAATGTATAAATATCTAATTGTAATTATCACATTACTTATAATTTGTACTAACTACAATAGTGCCAGGTAATCAAAAGAACTATGATCCATGGCCCACTTTAGTGAGCCTTATATCGAACGAATTAAACGTGGTGACTCAAGCAATAAACACAGATTTGCAGGAGTATGATAATATTTTAGCGAAACCTGGTAGGAGTTGGAAAACTCCCGCTGTGGATGGTAGTGTTAAATGTTCTTATTCGCTCTCACTACAGCTAGTAAAACGTATGGGGTTGTGTATGGTATATCTATAATAACTTCAATGGGTCTAATCAACCCAATCGGAGCACTTGCATCTTTGTATGCATGTTCTGTTGGTCATGGTCTTATGGAAATTGTGAACTGGGCTTATTCATAGTGTCTAGCCATAATGACAACGGTGGCAGGTGCCGACTCAGGTGAAGCAAAATGGGCAACAGGTAGACATCAAGCCATAATAATGCAGTTGGCTGCGATGAAGTACAGGAATATAATATGAAATATTTATACGATAGATTTGATTGTCTTACTTTAAACGTGACGGCCAATCAGCTAGTGTGGTGCATTAAGGTAAAGTAGTAGATTTCCTGAATGACACGGTAACTACATTAGGCTACCTAATGGTGATCAACGCAGTATGCCATAACAAATCATTATTTGCTGAACCGAATGCGATTGATAGAGCGATTGAGACTTATCCAAGGTGTGAGCAATAAGCTGGATGCATCTCAAAAGGGGTGACAGTTCCATATAACGAAACTTTAAATAGCGATTTAAATTGATAAAGCGTGATTCTAGTTGAGTATGGGTATCGTACAATGTTTGGAGGTTATGCCCATGATTGGTGGTTGTAATATTACCGATCTATATTACTTATATTTATGCCAGTCCCTAACAATATGAATAAAATGTTGAATATTCAGTACGCTTTGACTTAGTTAATTTCCATCAATATATATATAATAAAATATTGCAATGTATGCATTTTATCTTATTTTTATATGGTGAAGGAAGCACTTCAAAGTTTAAAAAGCTCTGTAATGTAACTCTCTGGTAAGCACAGAAGAAATCAGGTCAATTACACTCATGCTAGGCTTTTTTTACATGTTCATCATCATTGGATCTTTATTGGCATTGGTTAAGAATGCGTTGGTGACCAAATACAACATTTCTACTTTAGGAAGTGTTGCTAAATGAAGCTCCGATGATGTGAATTCTAATGAGACTAGCAAGTTACAAAGACGAAAATGTTTTATGGACAAAGCAAGCAATGTAATAGTTCATCATTTCTTCAGGAGAATCCAAAGTATGAAGTACCTCTTTAAATAATAATACAATGAACTACATTAAAAAACTTATTTTACCCAATAAATAAATTATACTGAATCACTATAAATATTTATTGTATTTATATGCAAATAGATATTTCAAGATAAACAAAAATTATGACCATGAAGTAGGTCCAAAAAACCCTCTATCTGGCAAACTTAGATAGGGTGTGCTTTTACCATCTGTTGTATCATTAAATACTTCATTCCCCCACCAATTAAGTTGGCCACCAGGGTAACTTATACAGAAAAAGATTATTATTCCAGAAAGTGCTACGCCAACATCTAAAGCACTGGATAAAACGAAGTTGTACTTCAACCACCATTTCCCCCATCTCTTCTTAATAAAATAATTAAATAATAAACCAACAGCACATCCTGAAGTGTAATTTATACCAGAAGCAGGTGGATAGTTACCCATTGCACCAAAAAACACAACCCAGTTAATATTCTTCAAGATTTTGTTATCAGGAAACTTCTTTTCTAGAAGCCAAGTAATAAGAACTAAAACGGCCCCAATCCAAAAGAGATGTAAAAAACCAGAGTAAATTTTTCCAGGACTTATCAATCTTTTTGGACCTACCAAGCCCCAAATAACAGAAGCAGCAAAGTTTGTTGTTCCCTGGGGGCAAGTAAAATGATCCTTTTGGTGTGGAGTACAAATTCCCTCCACATTATTCAACATGAAAATCAAAATTCCTACTTGAACAAATGCACCCACTACACAAGATACGAATTGTGCAAAGAATACTGTTCTTTTTGGTAGCTTCATATAGTATGACATTTTCATATCTTGTGAGAATGCCAATGCTTGGGAAATACCAGTATAAGCATAAAACTTCCAAGCTAAAGATACAATAGGTTTAGGTGGATCAAGTGCATATCCAGCAATTATTTGTCCCAAAACAGTCATACAATTGGTATTAATATTTGTCCTTGCGTAAACAATACCCACTGGTAATATAAATACAGCAACCATCAATAATGCGATGGTAATACCCCATACCGGCCATTCAGAATGATACTTTGTCATTGTGATAATTGTTGCAACATAGACTGCTATCGTCAAAACTAAATACCACCATTTGGGAACAGGCTTATAATTTTCCATCATTCTTACATGAATATCCTTTTTATTTTGACCCTTAATGGCCAAAAAAATATCTTTCCAATGATATAGTATTGTATACATTATTGAAGAAGATAAGACGGCATAGGAAAGACCATAACTTATGGCATAAGTACTTGATAAAAATGGTGGAGAATAATTTTTGTATGCTTCTTCATCAAGGGACTTCGTTACACTATTTAAAACTCTTGAACCATTATATGTATTTCCTTGATTGTCATAAACAGTGGAAGAAGAGACCGGTAAATAAGCGAAACTCATTTTGTTTTTGTAATATAATATTATTGGAAGTATCCCAAAAAATATAAGCCATCCAAGAATAGTATTGATTTGAGATGTTGCTGGGATTAACAATGGCGATCCATTGGCATACGATATTTGAGACCAGTCAAATGTAATAGGATTGAAACCCAATCCTTGAATTTGTCCAAATAACTGGTTCACAACCACATTATTGGGAACTATCCAACAAATCCAGGTAAAATAAGACAAGGCTTGAAATATAAAGCCAGGGAAAAAATAGTATACAAAGGAGCAGATAAATACAAATAAGAAGAATCTTAATCTCGTTATTTTCCATCCATTTGCAATATGATTTTCCCTAGAATGAATACTTTCAAACAAAGCAACATTGGCTAATGTTGTTGGCCAGTAATTGCGGGAATTTTGAACTAGGACTGAATCAACTAGACCTGCAATACCCAAACCAAAGAGCTGACAAGTTAGAACCATCAAAATTTGGTATCCAGCAGGAGCAGGTATGTCATATAAATACTGCGCTTGTAACACATCAGTTGCCCAAGCAGATGTGAATGAAATATTAGCCATAATTGTTACCAAAGTGTGCTCCTTTTTATTGAAGTGCCTATCGGGGTTTAAGTTAAAATTTCCCAATCTCCCGAAGTTTATAGTCCATATAGGTAAAGACTTTGCTAAGAACTGACCAAATGGATAGGATACCAACTGCGCTACCAAAGAGGTAATAGTGATACCAGGATATCTCATGGAGAAAAATTGATTGATACCCGAACCAACAATAGTAAATGAAATACCTAACAACCATGCTCTAAATGTATTGACAGGTAATGATACGTCGTCATGAGGATTCACTACAGATCTAACTTCTGGTAAGGGTGCATCGTCTGCTGATTCATCAAGTATTTCATCCGGTCCATATTTTAAAACATCTTCAAATTTATCATCCAAATCATTTATTTCAATATCAATAGTATTGAGTTTGGATTTACTTGACTTGAGTTCACTCATTATGTTTTATCATGAACTTTCTAATGAGAAATTTGGTATGGGTAATAGTGAATATATATCTCTATATATAGTGGTATTGATGAATTTTATTCTCCTCATTATCATATATGATGTCTGATTAACGTATTTTGAATTTAAGATAATATGGGGTTTACCTTCCCCTACCCGCGATACATTGTGGAAAAACCTTGGGGTGGACCTTCCACCGACTGAAATTATTGTTTTCAGAAATTGCGCACATTAATTGACTGCATATTGCTTCAGAATTACTAGACAAGATACGAAATATTATACGAATCAACGTACTTACTTACCATACTCAAACATTTATTGATAATAAAATAGATTTATCTTACTATCCTTGCACATAGAGAAGACTTGTAGGGTAAAAACAAAAATGAGGGAGGGGTGGTTGTAGTACAGAAGGTGGAACCCTGAACTTAAAATATTATGACACATGAACCTAATTGACACAGTTACGTAAGCAACATATCAACAATAATGCTGCATATTATAGGTGGGACTGAAATTGTTTCCTTCGTTTAATTTAAATTAACATATTGAATATAATCCTTGCTTAATCAATAGCTCCACAAAAATAATAATTATAGTCTTTTTTTGGATAAATTTAATTTTAAATCGTCGATTTCTGTGCAGAGACTTTTTTTGATAGTTGTATTACAATTTTCACTTTATACTCTGGAATTAATATGTAGATGTGTTTAGAAAATAGGTTGAACATTAACACAACTGTTAACTTTTTTATATCATCAGCTAATTATTTATTACAAGACTAAGAACCTAGATATGAAAATATAGCCTAACTTAAGTAGTATAAAAGAAAGTTTTTTGCTGCTTAACTGATAGGTCATATAGCTGGACAGTCTCCTTTACGGAAATAATATTATGGGATTCAGTGTCCTGTTCAGAGTCTAAGATAGACTGTTTATTTTTATTTTGCAATGTACAAACAAACCAATATAATACACTTAGTATAATACATACACAGTATGCAGCAATCAATGCGATAAAGCCCCCGGTATATTTCGGCGCTTGATTTGCTTGAAATGTTTGCGGTCCTATCAAAGCACCTGCAGCATAACCAAGATAATTAATACTATAAACCACTGATTTCTTAGTATTTCCTGCTGTATTAGCTTGTGCTAAGGACATTATGATCACATAGGGAGCAAAATAGAAATATAGCAAATATAGTCCAAATAATTGCGGACCGACTTTAGATCTGTCAACAGAATAAAGAATAATAGCCCCAATTAGTGGAATCACTAAGGAGATGACACTGATAAGACATCTTTGAGTTGGAAATTTTGTGGTGGCATATGTAAACCCGATTGTAGCCAATGTAGCAATAACACCAGTAGGCATGCCCATTAACGAAGATTCCATAGACGAAAATCCTAAGTTCTTGATAATTATTGAAGAGAATGTATTGAGTCCGCCATTTGGAATGTTAATACCAATATTGAAAAGCATTACGATATACGTTTTTGGTTCCAAACATGCTTCAATCATTTATTTCCATTTCCAGTCGTTAGTTTCAATACCTGTTTGATTAGTAACGACCCTTTTAAGGAGATAGTATTTTTCTTTGTCATTTAAAAACTTTGCATTCATTCGGCTATCTGGCAAAATGTAGAAGAGAAAAAAACTCCAAACGGTAGATATCGATCCTACCATTATATATAAATATTTCCATTTTGGAATTTCCTCTCCGAAATTTCCAACTAGCCAGGAAAGAAAACCATTGATTACAGAGGAGCCAAAAGCAAATACAAAAGCTAACCTAGTTGCTTGTTCTCGTTTTATATAGAAACGAGTAACCATTAAAAAACACCCGGAAACAATGGCACATTCAACAAACCCCATAAAAAACGAATAGCTGCAAGTCCTGCAAAATTATGACCAGCACAAAGAAGTAAGTTAAAGAACTCCATGTTATTGAAGCAGTAGCTAATACCCATCCTAATCTATACATTTGAAATAAAGAAGACATTGGTCACATTCCTACAAAAGAGCCAATAAATATTATAGAACCTAACCAAGAATATTGTTGACCAACCAAATTGTTATCATCAATAAACCCATATATTGCAGCTGTACTCAACGAAACCTTATCAACTGCCCCCATAGTGGCAGTAAAGAAAAGGGTTGGAATTAGCATCCAGTCGATTTTGCGAATAATTTTCTTCATGTCTGCATCATCAATATCGCCATATCTACCTTCTCTTTCGTTGAGAAAAATACCAGCTTTATCGATCAACTTATCTTTAGGGTTTCTATGGCCTGATTTTGTGCTCTTTCGTGCCTTATCTATGGAAAGCTCATCTATTTCCAATTTAGCATTTCCCTTCATAATAGCTGAAATTTTACAAATAACCAATTTGAAATTAATGATAGATTGAATTTTATAACTTAGCTACCATGATTTATAACAGTCCCAACTAATGGCATTTTGCTTATCTTTATATATTTTATCATTATAACTGTATTTTAGCAGTTTGTAGGTCGGAAGTTCCAGTCGAACTTCTTAAAATGGGGAGGCAGGTAGAAACGACATTAAAAAAGAGAACTTTAACCCCACAATATTGGTATTCAGATGTGGAAACTTATGATCCTAATTTATGGCCTGACAAGATCATAGTCTTTGATTTGGTCAATAATATATTTGTATTCACAATCCTAACGGCGGAAAATTTTTGATCCATTTTTCTATTTTTTTTTTGTAGTAACTTTCAATTATAGTAATTTCTGGAGAAAAGAAAATAGCCTTGAAGCTAATTCACGGAACATATATCTTTCTTACTGTAGTATCGATACTTAAAAGATAAATTATATTAAATAATATAATATTAATCGATATATTTGAATCATCTGAAAAAGTAGATAATAAATTACACGTTATCTTTAGGCTCAATTCCTACAAAAGAGCCAATAAATATTATAGAACCTAACCAAGAATATTGTTGACCAACCAAATTGTTATCATCAATAAACCCATATATTGCAGCTGTACTCAACGAAACCTTATCAACTGCCCCCATAGTGGCAGTAAAGAAAAGGGTTGGAATTAGCATCCAGTCGATTTTGCGAATAATTTTCTTCATGTCTGCATCATCAATATCGCCATATCTACCTTCTCTTTCGTTGAGAAAAATACCAGCTTTATCGATCAACTTATCTTTAGGGTTTCTATGGCCTGATTTTGTGCTCTTTCGTGCCTTATCTATGGAAAGCTCATCTATTTCCAATTTAGCATTTCCCTTCATAATAGCTGAAATTTTACAAATAACCAATTTGAAATTAATGATAGATTGAATTTTATAACTTAGCTACCATGATTTATAACAGTCCCAACTAATGGCATTTTGCTTATCTTTATATATTTTATCATTATAACTGTATTTTAGCAGTTTGTAGGTCGGAAGTTCCAGTCGAACTTCTTAAAATGGGGAGGCAGGTAGAAACGACATTAAAAAAGAGAACTTTAACCCCACAATATTGGTATTCAGATGTGGAAACTTATGATCCTAATTTATGGCCTGACAAGATCATAGTCTTTGATTTGGTCAATAATATATTTGTATTCACAATCCTAACGGCGGAAAATTTTTGATCCATTTTTCTATTTTTTTTTTGTAGTAACTTTCAATTATAGTAATTTCTGGAGAAAAGAAAATAGCCTTGAAGCTAATTCACGGAACATATATCTTTCTTACTGTAGTATCGATACTTAAAAGATAAATTATATTAAATAATATAATATTAATCGATATATTTGAATCATCTGAAAAAGTAGATAATAAATTACACGTTATCTTTAGGCTATCATATTTTATAAATTAAAACTCTTGGAATAAATGTTTTCTAATTTGCTCATATCAATTCTTGTTTAAGTAATTAGTTTTTATGAATGTTTGAATACATTTATCCATTTTCGAAACCAAGAGTAGTTAGAAACCTCTATTTATGACATATATCTGGATAAGGTTTTCTCGTAAACTAACTGTCTAAAAGATTAAACTGTGCGAAAACTCTTTTCTTTAATAGATTTAAAATGAACTTAGATATAGAGCAGACTAGTAAATGGCCAAAAGAAATCAAATATGGAAAAGAGAGGCAGAAATGGGTGTCTCATTTGTAGACAACGTCGAGTTAAGTGCGATGGTAAGTTCATTGATACCTTTCTGATAGGAAGTTGACTAATAACTTTATAGAGAATAAGCCTAATTGCTTGAATTGTTTAAGATTGAATCATAAGTGCAGTTATACTTTGCTATTAAAATGGGAAGATCAAATGTTGGAAAAGGGTTTAGTTTTTGGTAGATCTGAAGTTAGCAGAAATAAGGTGAAGAATTTATTGCATCGTTCTAAAACAGTGAATCGGATGGACGACCTCAAGCACAAAATTGATTTATCCATTCCTTCGAAAGTGAATTGCTCATTCTTGAATACTACAATTAATGATTTATCAATTATTTATAAAAAACAAGATGAGGAATTAATTCAAAGGCTGGAAGAAAAGATGATAATAATAAAGGTAAATATAGTGCTAGTTACAGTTCAAATATTGGCGACCTGGTTGCTAGTTTTGTATACAACAGGTCAAATCTGAGCTGGATCTCAGATCAATATTATGATGAAACAGTACATTTATCATTAGTATCAGAATTAGGTGGCTTTTCCTTCTTCTACGATATAACTGAACAATTTGTTTTATTATTTTGCCACAAAAATATGTCCTGTTTGTATCTGTTGCTCCCTTCGGAAAGGTCAGAAGTTAAAGGGTGAAATATTTGCCAACCTAGTAGAGTAAACCCATATCTTAAATTCATTGTTCCAATGGCAATAAAATCAGAGATTTTATTTAAAACTGTAGTTGCAGTTGCTGCTAACGAATTAAACATTGAGCTCTACAATGACTTTTATGGAAATATAGCACGAAGTTATATGTATTGTGTTTTGAAGGAAGTACCTAAATTATTCAATAAAAAGAATTTAAATAATTGGGGTGAAATATTGGCCACATTACTTATGCTTTGTTTTGCAGATATATCCTCTAATTGTGGCCGTTTATGGATATTACATCTTTCTGGTGGAAAAGAGTTCCTAAAATATCTATTAAGTACCCAAGGAGGGAATGCTTTGAGCGCCTTTGTTGCGAGATATTTTATATCGCATGAAGTGATGGGGCAAACAGCATGGTCAAACCAACAAGTTGATATTAGGTGGGAACCGTACTTTAAAAATTTAAAGTATGATGATGACAAAAATATCGATTTAGTTCTTGGATGTAGTCCATGTTTAATAACTCTCATTAATGATATCTCTCTGCTTGGAAGTTTCATAGAAAGTTCGGATTCTGGAATATTTCAAACCAGAAAGTCAGCTCTACCAGGCATATTAGAACAGAGAGATAAATTGGAGTTTAAATTGATTGACCTTGACCAGGCTCTTGTTATGGAGGAAGTAGTCGAATCATCCAAAAATGTTAAACAAATTGTGAAAGTCAAACAAATATCGGCGATTATATATCTCTTTGCTAGGGTAGACCAGGAACTTTATTATCATTTAGGGAGGGAATATAGTAAATAGTACAGGCAAAGGGTACAAATAATTAAACCTTGGATTCTACAAGCAGTATTTTTAATGGAGGGAATAAACACATCATCCATGTCATTACTTTGGCCACTTTTTATTGTAGGAATCGTTTCGTATGACAATGAAGAACATCGTCATTTTGTACTTCTGAAATTACAGGCTATGGAAAACTCCAGAAAATTCGCTAGCGTATCAATGGCAAAACAAACTATTGAAACATTGTGGAAAGAAAGAGACCTTGGTTGTGGGTTACAAAGATGGAGCGAGATAATGAGAGGTCGTGCGGATACAATCAGTTTGGCTTAATTAATACCAAAAAGAGATAAAGCCAAAAAGTGCGGTTCACAATTTTTTTCAAGGTGTATCACAGTCATAACCCCTCCTCCACAAAAAATATTTTAAATGATAATCAGCTCGATTCGACTTTCCATTTTTACCAAAATAATTGTTTATAAGCAGTATATTAAAAAAGGTATGTCTAATCGACCTAATTATGGTGTATAAGATAATTTCATTAGTTACAGAGCTATATATATGAGTAATTATCGTACAGACAATTATCTTTATAATGAGATTATACGATTTTAATAATAATTAGTTATGACGGCTCCAGCTAGCATTTCAATTGCGATAGACAGAGGTGGTACATTTACAGACGTAATATACAAATTTAATGGTACTGAGAAAACCTTTAAGTTATTATCGGTTGACCCATCAAATTACCCAGACGCTAATATTGAAGGAATTAGAAGAGTTCTAGAAAGAGTTATTAATAAGAAAATACCTAGGGGAATACCATTAGACACATCACTAATTTCGTCTATAAGGCTTGGGACAACAATAGCCACTAATGCTCTTTTAGAGAGAAAAGGAGCGAGATGCGCATTGGTTACTACAAAAGGTTTTAAAGATTTGCTTCATCTAGTACAATTAAATATAGGGTGTATTTTAATATGGGCTATAAAGGATCGGACAATCGTTATGGTTCCAGAGCCTGAGGAAAGTTTTTGGAAGCTTTTTATGATATTCATCAACGAGAATTTGGCTTTAATGATAGAGAAAGAGCTGTAATTATTTCGAATATAAGAGTTAGGGTCTCAGGGAATATATTTAATAATATTAAGGATATCTCTCCTTATGATGAATTAAAGACTGTTCCTATTAGAAAAATCTCTCTAAATGAAGCAGAAAAAATTGTTCCAATATATTTTGAAGGAGGTTACCAAAAGTCAGGTATATATTTTTTAGAACAAATAAGAACTGGTATTACTATTAGTGGTCCAGCCTTAATCTTAGACACTACCCAAACAATTCTTGTTTCTCCAGGATGTAAAGCTACTATTTTGTCTAGGCACATAGTAATAGACTTAAAGCACAAAAAAACTGAAAAAATAAGTACAACTATAATCGATCCAGTTAAGTTGGCAATTTTTGCCAATAGATTTATGTCAATAGCCGATGATATGTAGAACTTTGCAAAGAACAGCCGTTAGTGCTAATATAAAAGAAAGACTCGATTATTCTTGTGCATTATTCGATAATAAAGGAAACTTGACCGCAAATGCTCCCAATGTACCAGTTCACTTGGGATCCATGTCTTCGACTATAAAATTTCAGTTAGAATATTGGCAAGATGATTTACGTGAAGGTGACATACTTTGTACAAATTCTCCAAGTGTTGGTGGGACACATTTACCAGATATAACTATTATATCGCCTGTCTTTTATGATACTAAACTTTAATTTATTGTAGCATCAAGGGCTCATCACTCTGAGATAGGAGGGTCAGCTCCTGGTTCATCGTCGTCTTATGCCAGAGATATCTCTCACGAAGGTGTAAATATTAAGACTTGGAAGATTGTGCTGAACGGAAACTTTGATGATCAAGGTTTGTTGAAGCATTTTGTTGATGAACCAAGATTACATGGGGTGTCTGGAACAAGAAATATAGACGACAATATTTCTGATTTGAAAGCTCAAATTGCTGCCAATCAAAAAGGAATCAACTTATTATTAGAACTTTTTAAAGAATATGGAACTGATGTAGTGTTATTTTACATGAAAAGTGTTAAAAAAAACTGCTGAATTGGCCGTAAGGAATTTCTTCAAAGAATTTTATAAGAAGAATATAAACCGCATTCCTTTAAGTGCAGAAGATTATTTAGATGATGGGTCAAATATTTGTGTTTCTATAGATATTAATGGAAGAGATGGCACAGCGTCTTTTGATTTTACAGGAACATCGTTAGAAACCTATTCAAATCTCAATGCACCAAAATCTATTACATATTCCGCCGTGATATATGTCTTGAGGTGCATGAAAAATTTAGAAATACCCCTAAATCAAGGTTGCTTGGATCCGTGTACTGTTATTATACCTGATAATTCGTTGATAAATCCAAGTGAGTTTGCTGATGTGTGTGCTGGGAACGGAATGACTTCGCAGAGAACTACGGATGTCCTATTTAAAGCTTTTGGGCTGTATGAATGGTATTAATTTTGGAACTGGTGGTGAAGATAAAAATGGCAATCTTATCAAAGGATTTGGTTATACAGAAACTATTGGTCAAGGGAACTGTGCTGGTGTCATTGAGAATAATGGCGAAAGGGTAGGTTTTCATGGTTTTTCTGGCACCCAAACGAATATGACCAATACCAGAATTACTGATCCTGAAGTGCTAGAACTAAGATATCCTTGTCTCTTACGGGAATTCAGTGTCAGACAGAACAGTGGAGGAAAGGGAAAGTGGAATGGCGGCAATGGCTTGATAAGAGAAATACAATTCAATTCACCAGTTCATGTCTCTTTAGTGACCCAACGTCGTGTTTATTCACCCTGGGGAATTTATGGAGGTGAGCCTGGTAAAAAAGGCAAAAACTATCTAGGTAGAAATAGATTAGGTGGAGTTATACAATGGATTCGCTTACCTGCGCTTGCTGAAATTGAAATTAAAAAGGGTGACTTGCTACGTATATTGACTCCTGGTGGAGGGGGTTTTGGAAAGCCTACTGATTCTGATGAGTTTTGGAAAATTGGTGATAACTCAGTCGATTCATATGTACACATTCCAATTTCACTGGGAACGGTAGGAAATTTTAAGGAGTCGTTGAATACTTCTCAGTAATGTGCTATTTTAAGCTCTTTAATTTACATGATCGACTCATATCTAAGGTATGTCAATCAATAGCTTCAATCGTCGGATTAATATAGTAGATCTCCAAGAATAGATATGTTTGCACTAATAATGCAATTATTAAGTGAGTTTCCATGCAAAATAATCATGTATCAATCAAAAGGAACTAAGGGAACTATATAAGCAATACTTTTTGTAGTCGCCATTTTTTTAATTTGAATTGGGAGATGATCTATAGAATTTCTATGTAAGACAACTCTTTTTAAATAATACACAAGTAAAATCACATTCATGTTATAAAAATGAAAGAACTACGCATTATCCATCACTATTCCTTTGGAACTGTGCTAACATCCGGCTTTAAATTTTAGGGTTCAAAAAAAAACGTATTACTTCAATCTAGTAAAATAGAGTTTAAATCTTCGAGCTGGAGATGTTACAAAAAATTCCGATACCGGGAGTCGAACCCGGGTCTGCTCGGTGAAAGCGAACCGTGCTAGCCGTTACACTATATCGGATAATTCTTACTTTTGTAAGAGTTCTACTCTTTATAGACGTGTTACTTATATTATAATTAATATTTAATTATATATAATGTCTGATCTCCATTCATATCAAGTTGGTCTCCTAGATATGAATACTTAAATACTATTCCAAATAGCAATACTCCTCATAGCAATCTTCCATAATGTTCCATAATGCCTCAATGTCATTCATATTCATTCATCGTATATTCATTCTTATTATTCATAACTTTATCTCTCATT